>CAXKVI010000007.1:6984030-7103808 GCA_964058755.1 Campiglossa producta
CTTGTAATTGTTGTTACTTTTCCATCTTGTTCACTAATAATAAAAACATAGAATAATTTAAGAAAAAATTATTCACAAACGGTCAAAAGTCCACCAAAGTTTCAAAGATTCTCAAATTAATGACCACAAACTCATAACATACATACATATTAATCGCAGGACACAGCGAAAAAAGCCACCCTGTGAAAATAAGCTGCAGCTGTCAGTAAAATGATCACGGGGTGCACTAAAATCCTTGACACTGCTAGTATAAATGGCGATCGATTGATGTCGCTCTAGTTGTCGATAAGGTAGTATAAAAACAAACAAACAAAATAAAATGAATACATACTAAGTGAACATGATGGATATAAGCTAGCAATAATCTCAACGCAGCTTGGTGTAAGAGGTACACACTGCGGGCTTAGAAATTCCTAATCCCCTTGGTTCTTGGTTCGATGACCAACAAAAGGTGATGAAAAATTTCTAAACATAAAAGCCATTTGATAAGTGCCCTTGAGCAAGGCCGAAATTACGTAATCATGGTAGCTTGTAATTGTTGTTACTTTTCCATCTTGTTCACTAATAATAAAAACATAGAATAATTTAAGAAAAAATTATTCACAAACGGTCAAAAGTCCACCAAAGTTTCAAAGATTCTCAAATTAATGACCACAAACTCATAACATACATACATATTAATCGCAGGACACAGCGAAAAAAGCCACCCTGTGAAAATAAGCTGCAGCTGTCAGTAAAATGATCACGGGGTGCACTAAAATCCTTGACACTGCTAGTATAAATGGCGATCGATTGATGTCGCTCTAGTTGTCGATAAGGTAGTATAAAAACAAACAAACAAAATAAAATGAATACATACTAAGTGAACATGATGGATATAAGCTAGCAATAATCTCAACGCAGCTTGGTGTAAGAGGTACACACTGCGGGCTTAGAAATTCCTAATCCCCTTGGTTCTTGGTTCGATGACCAACAAAAGGTGATGAAAAATTTCTAAACATAAAAGCCATTTGATAAGTGCCCTTGAGCAAGGCCGAAATTACGTAATCATGGTAGCTTGTAATTGTTGTTACTTTTCCATCTTGTTCACTAATAATAAAAACATAGAATAATTTAAGAAAAAATTATTCACAAACGGTCAAAAGTCCACCAAAGTTTCAAAGATTCTCAAATTAATGACCACAAACTCATAACATACATACATATTAATCGCAGGACACAGCGAAAAAAGCCACCCTGTGAAAATAAGCTGCAGCTGTCAGTAAAATGATCACGGGGTGCACTAAAATCCTTGACACTGCTAGTATAAATGGCGATCGATTGATGTCGCTCTAGTTGTCGATAAGGTAGTATAAAAACAAACAAACAAAATAAAATGAATACATACTAAGTGAACATGATGGATATAAGCTAGCAATAATCTCAACGCAGCTTGGTGTAAGAGGTACACACTGCGGGCTTAGAAATTCCTAATCCCCTTGGTTCTTGGTTCGATGACCAACAAAAGGTGATGAAAAATTTCTAAACATAAAAGCCATTTGATAAGTGCCCTTGAGCAAGGCCGAAATTACGTAATCATGGTAGCTTGTAATTGTTGTTACTTTTCCATCTTGTTCACTAATAATAAAAACATAGAATAATTTAAGAAAAAATTATTCACAAACGGTCAAAAGTCCACCAAAGTTTCAAAGATTGCCATAAGAAATAGTTGTATACAAAATAGGTCCAAGTGTTTATCATAAACAAAAAGTCGACACTTATCCGAAGTGCTCAAAAGAAAAACAAAATTTTTTTTGCATGAATAATTTTACAAGTAAACATATATGAATTATTGTACTACCCACTTGAAAAAAAAAAAACAAAACTTAAACACTGTAACACAAGTAATAACCAGACAGAACATAAAATTTTTGTAAACAAACAATAAAAAAATCTCAAAAGTGTCAAATGAAATTATGTTCAAAAATTATTTGTAGAAATGTACAAAAGAGAAAAAAAAACCCACGTAAGTAAATCACAGCTCTAAAATCGTTCATATGTATTCACGATTTTTTTTAGGATGGGAGGTGTTGTATATCAGAGTATCAGAGCAAGTACTCTAAATGTTCGCTGTGAAACATAAACAGTTTATTAGGTTTCTAATTTCACCTATTGTCCCACGCAAAGATCTATATATGTAGATATGTGCAATTGCACTGCCAAGCGGCTACACGCTTGGTATGTATGCATGTGTGTATGATCGCACTGAGTATGCACTGAATTGGACACCGAGCCATGCACATATGAATGCATGTAAATATGTGCATGGCTGGAGTCTCATTTAGCTTTAAGGATTATAAGTAAATATGTAACGTAGTAAATAAGTAGTACATAAGAGTTTTAGAGTATAAATAAGCTTCTGAAGTTCAATAAAATCAATCATTGACATTCGGCACTTCGCGGTGCTTGGTCAAAATAATAAAAATATTTTTCAATACTTTTCAAAACTCACAAGTGGTAGTATGTTAACTTGCCTCAAACAAACAAAAAAAAATCGGAATTACTTGTACACCCTTGTATTGGGATATCACTCAGCAAACCTCGAAGTGTTCATTCAAAGGCACTCCCAATCCAAGAAGTGTACCCCCCCTCATTGCTCATCGATCCCTTTCACCACGGCCTGGGCCTCAGTGAAGCGGACCGATAAACCCCTAACACTGTCCGAGAAGGAAACAAAAGATTCAGGAAACAAGCTTTAAAAGTAGAGAATAGTAAGAAATGTAGCAATAGAACAAAGAAGTTTAAAAGCGTACGTAAGATATTTGGGAAATTTACTAAAAAAAAAACCGGGTTATTACCGTTGGGCGCCATTTGTTGTGTAAGCCGCTGTTAGTGGGCGAGAAGTCATGGCGGGCCAGGCATGCTGGAAACCCAGGCTAAGCTCGTCGGTGGTCGTGTTCCTTGCCACAACTTCTCACTCACAGCTACACTAACAAAAAAAGAGTTCATGCCTGTGATGAGATATGATAGACAGTAGAGCGGAAAGAAGACATAGCGGTAGAAAAACAGTCCTGTCAGTGGAGCCGACCCACCCCTTTAGTTCGCATCCTGCGAACTACCTTGAATGCTACTGGGCTCCGAACAACAGCGTAGCATTCCCTAATACGGACAGTCGTCCGTCTGCCCTAATGTCAAGTCATGTCCGTCCGTCAGTCCATGGATCAAACGCCTAGCACCTCACCATTATCCGGGAGAACAACACCCGACTCCAGAAACCAAGGAGATTTAGCCCGACATAATTAGACAAAAAGATTTCAAGGTTTCATTACAATCCTTTTCTTTATTCTACGAAATAACTTAAGGTCACTAAGAAAACTGACTTAGCCTAAGTATTGACAGCAAAAAAAATCCAAAGGAAATCTAGTAACTATGATTTCAACTTAAACACCTAGGTAAAAAAATGAAGGAATATAATTATATTATTTATGTCTTAATTGAACATAGTTAATTAAAAAGGAGCATGAATTTAACCCTAATAATCGGGTAACAATAAATGATATAATTCAATTTCGGCCTTAATTTACTAATAAGGAGTAAAAAGTGTAATAAAACAAAAGAAATGGTTTCAACCAGATTAAACTAAAGAATGTAATTCAATTTAGGTCTTAATTATATAAAAAGAGTATAATTAAGTAAAAAAAAAAAAAAAAGATAACAAGAAAAATATCTTAAAAGTTTCTCGAGATATAAAAAGTATAAAAAAGTAGTAAAAATAGTACTAAATGTACTTCAGCATAGGTGCATGGAAATATACGTATCTTGACTTGTAGTATCACTCACCTGATGTTTGCAGCGTTTATGGTGGCGCCAGCACACGTCGCTAAACTGTGGGAGGAAAAATAGAAACAAACAAAGTCAAGCTACTCTCACACGAAAGCAAGCAGTTGAGGTTCTTACAAGAGTTTCTTTGTCAAAGGCAGATCACTCGCTCGTGACTGTGGGCAGCGAGCGGGTCATATGGCGCATACCTCCACAGCAAGGCCAACTATGAAACAACAATGACTGAAAATTATAAAAAGAACTTCAAGGCGAAAACAAAAAAATAATGTAATTAATTGAACCAACAGAAACCCAGATAAAAAGAATAAACAAAAAAACGTTTACAATGAATTCGTCGAGCGAATTTAATCGAAAGTACTAACGTGTGAATTGGGCAAAAAAAAAGAAAAATAGCAAAAAGAAACCCAAAAGAGAATGGATCGATCAAAAACTAAAAATAAAAATGTATGTTGATCAAAACAAATTGAATAATTGCCATGGGAGCAAAAAAAAAAAAAAACCAAAGGAAAATTTAACTAGAAAATAATATAGGCATAGAGGCCAAGTAAAAGGAAATATCAAAAAAAATATGTATATAAAAAAAACAACAGAACCCTGTCTATTGTGGGTTTGTTTGCCCTTTAACTAAATTAACAAAAGAAGTATGAACAAAAAAAAATATATAAATCTAATATAAATGTGCAGCCTAAAGCAGGCCTGCAAAAATCATGTAGGAGCAAAAAAAAACAATAGAAAAAAACTTAGCTAAAGCAAAAAGAACAAATAAAAAAAAAACAGGTTTCTAAAGCTGATCTCCTCTGCCACTGCCGCTGCTCTCTCCCTTGCTGCTCTCTCGGCTGCTCCCGCGCACACTCTCGCTCTGTCGTGTTGTTTCAATGTTTCGTTGTTCCCTTTGTTCTGTTGTGCAGTTTGCAGACTTTTGGCTATTGATTTTATTGGTTTTTTTTTTTTCTTTTTTTTTCGGCCACTGACCCCTTTCCGGTTAAAGCACGGAAACAGCTGCTCGACGGTAATGGATTATTCAAATATGCCTATGATGTTTAAGGCAAAGTGCCGCTTTGTTCTAGCGCGTTTGGGGTCGGTGATCTGGTGCCTGCCGTTACGGCGTCGATCGTTTCTCATATTAAGCCAGACAAAATATGAACAAAAACCGAGGTTCGATGGTTTTGTCTCCCGCTGACAAGAACCTGTAAATGGAAGAAACAAAATTGCATCATTAATTTTCTAGTAATATGCGCATAGCTTTGACTAAGTGGAGAAATGGAATAACTCCACTTATGTTAGTTTCAACAAGAATACTTTCAATTACTTTTCAATGCCCATTTTTTTTCCTTTTTTTCTACTATCATTTTAAAACTTTAACTTAATTTATTACTTACCTCGGTTCTGGCGGGATGTGACAGTAAGGATTTAAAGGTGAACCACTCCAACAACTTCTAGTCCGCAAGCAAGCCGGTTTAGCGATTGATTGTTCGCGATTGCCAGTACGGCCACTCACTATATGTTTTTTTTTCTTCCTCTTATTTTATTTTAAGTATATCTGTATATATATATTTTTTTTTTCTTTAAATGAATTTCTATAGACAAAATAATTCTTTTCTTTTTCTTTTGTCTTACGTACTTATAAGTTTGATCTTTATTTAAAATATTTTTTTTTTTTGGTTGTTTGTTTATTATTCGCTTAGTTTTGGCACTTGAGCACTAAATATATGAATATAAATATATTTCTAATGAATTTATTCATTTTTTTTTTTTAAATTCATTTTTATTTTTTTTTTATTTTATACTTCTTCTTATTGTTTCACTTTGTATAAGTACATACGTATAACTATATACACTCTGGCTTTACACAACTGATCCGCGCAAACGATCCGCGAAGTTTTCCTGACAATTTGCAACTAAACTTGGCACCTTTCTGAAGGCTTTCGGAAGCTGGAGTATACCGGCGGTCGCACCACTTGATGCCGCGGAACAATAGATTGTATGGGAGCTATGTGAAATATTTATCCCATCTCGATGATTTTCAACATCGATATTTCACATATAAAAATAGCAATACTTACAAAATTTCACGTTCCTAGGTGTTTAATTACAGGAGTTATAACCCAAAATCCGTTTATCGGAACAATCGATTGTATGGGTGCTATAAGTAATATCGGTCCGATCTTGCTGGTTCCGACAAATGATTCCTATATTGGAAAATGGTGGCCGCATACAAAATTTCAGCCAAATATCTCAAAAACTGAGGGACTAGTTTGCGTTCAAACAGACAGACTGACAGACGGACATGGCTAAATCAACTCATCTCGTCATCTTGATCATTTCGGTATACTTATTGATGGGTCTATCTCTTCTTCTTCTTCTCATACTTACAAACATCGGACCAAATTTATAATACCATTTCATGTTCATGAAAGGTATAAAAAACTCAACCCAGATGTCTAGTCAGTCTAGTCTAATCTACACTACCATGCCATCGTATACTGAACTTGCCAACGTCTAATTACACCTTTGTTCTTTTTGCCTCACCACATGTCCACTTGCCTTATTGCCTTCACCGCGAATCGAACTAAGAATTATTAACTGCTGAACGGAGATCTCTACCATGACGTTAGCTTGTGCTTGGTAGCGTCGATTTACACATTCGAAGAAGGCATACCTAAATTTTAATTAATAAGGGATCTTCTAAAAATTTATAGTTTTCCTTTTCAATAAATTCAATATGAATCCAGTGAAAATAAGAGGATGTTCTCATTAATTTACTTCTAACTTTTGACAAAAGTACATAAAAAATTTATAAATAAGAAGCTAACTCCTTGTTTTTAGCCGATTTCCTTTTCAATAAATTTGAGAAGAAATTCAAGCTAAAATCTAAAAGATTTCCTAGGACAAATTTCTTCAAATTTGTCCCCACTCGCTCTCCCCGGCCAAAAAGCTTTTTTAGACGTCGATCTCTTTGATTAGGTGAACTTTTATGGAGCTAGACATCATATGATATGACATCATATGATATGACATCATATGATATGACATTATATGATATGACATTATATTATATGACATCATATGATATGACATCATATGATATGACATCATATGATATGACATCATATGATATGACATCATATGATATGACATCATATGATATGACATCATATGATATGACATCATATTATATGACATCATATGATATGACATCATATGATATGACATCATATGATATGACATCATATGATATGACATCATATGATATGACATCATATGATATGACATCATATGATATGCCATTCATATGATACGACATCATATGATATGACATCATATGATATGACATCATATGATATGACATCATATGATATGACATCATATGATATGACATCATATGATATGACATCATATGATATGACATCATATGATATGACATCATATGATATGACATCATATGATATGACATCATATCATTAGACATGATATGACATCATATGATTAGACATCATATGATATGACATCATATGATTAGACATCATATGATATGACATCATATGATATGACATTCATATGATATGACATGATATGATATGACATTATATGATATGACATCATATGATATGACATCATATGATATGACATCATATGATATGACATCATATGATATGACATCATATGATATGACGTCATATGATATGCCATTCATATGATACGACATCATATGATATGACATCATATGATATGACATCATGTGATATGACATTATATGATATGACATTATATGATATGACATCATATGATATGACATCATATGATATGACATCATATGATATGACATCATATGATATGACATCATATGATATGACGTCATATGATATGCCATTCATATGATACGACATCATATGATATGACATCATCTGATATGACATCATGTGATATGACATCATATGATATTTAAATTTTTTTATTTATGGAGCTAGACATCATATGATATGACATCATATGATAGGGGTGTAAAAGTAGGTCGCCCTCCCAGTTGGTGCACCCTGGGTAACGCTAAATGACCTACATAGCCTACACGGCTAGTTTCTTGTATTGCCGGTTCTACGAGAACGGTACCAGTACTTGTGCTGTACCCATCGTGCCGAAACGACCCGGGCCGTTTTCTTATATCGACCCGGCCAAGAGCAATACACTCGGGGTGACCCTGTCTGACATTTAGGCAGGGCTACACCTCGCTACAACAACAACAACATCATATCATTAGACATGATATGACATCATATGATTAGACATCATATGATATGACATCATATGATATGACATTCATATGATATGACATCATATGATATGATTCGATATCATACGAAATTGCATCATATGATATGACATCATATGATATGACATGGTATGATATGACACCGAAAAGATCCCGAAACGATCCCGAAACAATCTGTACTATTTCTATTTTATTTTTTGCTTTAAGTGTGCAAATTTACATATCTTTTACATAAGTCCGCGTCATATTTTCCATATGCTACACGGAATTTGGGGGTTCTTATAAATGTGGAGGTACTGTAGGTTTTACATTATTTGTATATTTGTAGGTCCGGTACTATCTCGAGAACCGCTTGACCGATTGGGATGAAATTTGGCATATAGATAGTACGATTGATTCTAAGACTATACACTTTGGGGTTGTCACTTGGGGCTGACATATCAACTAAAATATTTTCAAGTAAGGTTGTCACCTAGGGTTGCCAGCTTACCGGATTATATCTGTATATTTGTAGGTCCGGTACTATCTCGAGAACCGCTTGACCAAATGGAATGAAATTTGGCACATAGATAGTATGATTGATTCTAAGACTAAGACTTTGGGGTTGCCACCTATTTAATTTTTTGTATTTATGGAGCTAAATATACCAATATGGGTATCGAGCTTGCTCGGTGCTATCAATTTAATGCTAACTTTACTTACCAACCTTGTGAGGATGTGTTAGACTGTCCTTTATATGTGGGCAAATTATTAAAATTTTGTAATTTTCGTAGCCGTAATGGACTTTGTGCGGACAACCCTACTCCAAAATATTTTAGTTGGTATGTCAGCGAAAATACCTTTCATTTGATACCCATATTGGCATATCTAACTCCATAAATACAAAAAAATTAAATAGGTGGCAACCCAGTAAACCACCCCAAGTGGCAACCCCAAAGTCTTAGTCTTAGAATCAATCATACTATCTATGTGCCAAATTTCATCCCAATCGGTCAAGCGGTTCTCGAGATAGTACCGGACCTACAAATGTACAAATATACTCCGGTAAGGTGGCAACCCTAGGTGACAACCTTACTTGAAAATATTTTAGTTGATATGTCAGCCCCAAGTGACATCCCCAACGTGGATAGTCTTAGAATCAATCGTACTATATATATGCCAAATTTCATCCCAATCGGCCAAGCGGTTCTCGAGATAGTACCGGACCTACAAATATACAAATAATGTAAAACCTACAGTACCTCCACATTTATAAGTATGCCTAAATCTATGCCCATATTCCGTTTAGCATATGGACACTTAAAGCTAAAATTAAAAAGAAATAGTACAGACTGCACACTTAAAGCTAAAATTAAAAAGAAATAGTACAGACTGTTTCGGGATGGTTTCGGGATCTTTTCGGTGTCATATCATACCATGTCATATCATATGATGATATGATGTCATATCATATGATGCAATTTCGTATGATGTCTAACCATATGATATCATATTATATTATTATTATTATTATTATTATTATTATTATTATTATTATTATACCCAACGGATTTTACCCACCATCCCGCCCGACCGACACGAGGGGCGCATCCGCATAACGCGCGGATTAAATTTGCCGAGTGTTTGAAAGGCGGAGGTTTGTTAAGCGTCGAGATCTCAAACTGCTCAGCAACAGAGAAAAATTCATCAGCTGAGTGTAATACGAAAATAAATAGATAATAAAAATACATAAATTGATACAACGTAGAAATCAATTGTTAAGAGAGAATAGGATAGTTTTTTTAATAATAAAAAGCGAGTCCGAAATATCAAAAGTGTCTGAATGAGAGTTATAATTTTCGCACAAACACTGGAACGGCTCGTGTAATTGATAGTTGGTTCTACATTGCTTCAGAAGAATAGGTTTAAAATGTCTTAAGGCTCGAGAGGGAACATTAAAGTTAACTTCGTTCAAAAGAGGAGGGCTTGAAATCCACCCGTTTAGGAGTTTACACATGAATATTACACCTAGCATTTCTCTACGACTAGCAAGGGTAGGGAGATTGATAAGTTTCAAGCGATTAGTATAAGGAGGAAGGTTACACGAAGGATCCCATCGTAGATCTCTCAATGCAAAAAGTAAGAATTGTTTTTGAATAGATTCTAGCTTATCTATATGAATTTGATAACGCGGATTCCATATAATCGAGCCGTATTCTAATATTGGTCTAACTAATGTAGTAAAAAGGGTCTTAGTAATATAAGGGTCGCTAAATTCTTTTGACCACCTTTTCACGAAGGCTAAAACACCTCTGGCCTTATTGGCAGTAGCCTCGATATGAGGATTGAAACTAAGTTTACAGTTCATCATCACACCCAAGTCAACAAAAACATTAACGTGTTCAAGAGTATAATTGTTTATCGAATAAGAAGCTGGTTGAAGAGTTCCACGAGAGAAACACATGAATTTACATTTTGCCAGATTAAGCGGCATATAGTTTACGTTGCACCAAGTAACTAAGTGGTCTAAGTCCGTTTGAAGCAAAGAACGTTCCTCCGTCAACGCATATGACTTAAATATTTTCACATCGTCAGCATATAACAAGATTTTAGAGTACTTTATTGTTGTACACATGTCGTTTAAGAATAGCAAAAACAGAACCGGGCCAAGGTGACTACCCTGAGGGACACCAGAAGAGACATCAATGGCATTTGAATACGTATTTTTTAAAATTACACGTTGTGTTCTACCACAAAGATAGGAGGAGATCCAACGAGTAAAACCAGGTTGAAAGCCTATGAGATCAAGTTTATGTATGAGTAAAGCGTGGCAAACTTTGTCAAATGCTTTACTAAAGTCGGTGTATATAACGTCAGTGCTTAAATTATTTCTAAACCCATTCGAGACGTAGGTAGTGAATTCAAGTAAATTAGTTATGGTTGATTTGCCTTTACAAAATCCATGTTGAGAACTTGCAATCAGTGTTGGGATCGAAAATGCTAGATTATTGGTAATGATGGCTTCGAATAACTTGGGAATAGCGGAGAGCTTTGCTATTCCACGATAATTTTCTACGCAGGACCTGCTCCCACTTTTATAAAGAGGTATAAGAAAAGATTCTTTCCATGAAGTTGGAAAAATCCCACACTGTAAAGACAGATTAAACAACTGTGTTAAGGGCTGGTAGATGTATTCAGCACACTTTTTAAGAAAGCATGTCGGGATTAAGTCGGGGCCATATTTGAAAGACTCCTTTAAGGCCTTTAGGTGTAATAAAACATCTTCCGGGTTTAAATGAGGAACATGGATTGAGTTAATGGAGTGTGGTAAATAAGGGTATTCGTTAGATGATAAATTTATTCCAGAAGAATAATTGGACTTGAAGAATTGAGCAAAGAAGTTGGCAATCTCTAGGTCGTCACTAGAGATTTTATCTTTAAATTTCATAGATGAAGGAAACCCTTTTACCCTGCGTTTAGCGTTTACGAAACCATAAAATGTCTTCGGATTGCAAATAATGTTCTTTTTAATTTTAAATAAGTAAGCATTGTAACAATTTTTATTCAATTCTAAATATTTATGGCGCAAAACAGAGTATTGTACATAATCAGAGTGTAAACCAGTTTTTTAGTTTAAAGAAGCGTGACTTTCGATTTTTTAAAGATTTGAGTTCTTTAGTGCACCAGACTTGCATTGGCTCATCATTACGTAAACAGATGCGCTTTGGTACGAACTTTTCAAAGAGGCTGTATATGGTACTATTGAAGTGAGATAAGTTTCGCTCGACATCCTCATTGTAATGAGACCAAACAAGTTTGGAAAGTTCTTTATTTATCTTTTTGAAGTTGGCTCTAGAGAAATCAAAAGTTTTAATAGAGTTATAAGGTTTCGTAATACAATCGCGATTATAGCTTATGATTTCGTAGGCTATTTCAAAAGATGGATGGTAAACGTCTTCGGGAAGAACTAAAGGATCACATCGATTTACAGTGAATTTAGACAAGTCATGAACAAAGGCCAAGTCTAAGACTTTTCCTAACTTGTTCGGAATAACATTAATCTGACTAAGACATAGGTTGGTCATTTCGTCCAAAAACTCATTACACAACTTAGATGACACTGGGACAATATTGCCATCAATTATTCTCCACGAGATGTGTGGCAGGTTAAAGTCACGCAAAACAACTACTGAGTCCACGGGCTTAATCAAAGAACTTACAGTTTTTATAAGTGAAATGTGGTGCATATACACTGATAAATCAGATGACGGTGGAATGTAACTAACAGCTAAATAAATATGGCCTGTGCGAATTCCTATACGTATGCATTTAAATTCTATGTTTTCTATATAAGGTAAATTAACATCTTCAGATGGTATTGAAGAATGTACAGCCAATAGGACCCCGCCCCCGGTTCTGTCTAAGCGATCGTTTCTATGAATCTGATAACCATCACAAAAAATTTCGGAATCAAAGACATGTGGTTTTAACCAAGTTTCAGTGAAAGCAATAATTCTATAGTTACAATTGATCGTTTTTAAGTAAAAATCAGTTAATTTGGTATTTAAACCTCTAACATTCTGATAATAGATATTCAAGAAAGAATTTAGAATTAGTTTTTTGGACCAGTATTCTGACGAGGAATTTGTACAGCATCTGGGTCGTTCGCAATTGACTTAGGTGAAAACTCGCGAATAAAAGCACCAGGGGCCAGAACGACTGATCCAAAATCACATCGTAATCTTCATCAAAAACATCAATCCTAAATGAAGAAATTTTTCGCTCATAATTAAATTTAAACTTATGTATTACTAAACCCTCAGCCTTAGTTTTCGATTTGATGTAAGACTTAAGGTCGTTGACGGAAGTGTCTTTCTGAAATCTAGACACGAATATCGATTTTCGCGGTGGAACCACAACCAGCTTAGTAGCCGTTGGTTGAACTGAATTGGCAGTATTTTGTTGTTCAGGGGTTCGATTTGGGGCCTCGGAAGTCGACTGAACCACTTCCAAGGAAGTGGATGAACCCACTCCTTTGGAAGTAGGCGGCACCACTTCTTTTGAAGTCGACGCAATCACTTCTTTGAAAGTGGACGGAACCACCCCCTTGGAAGCGGATGGAACCACTTCTTTGGAAGCGGACGGAATCACCTCCTTGGAAGTGGACGGAACCACTTTTTTGGAAGTGGACGGAACTACTTCTTTGGAAGTTGACGGAACTACTGCTTGGGGACTGGGTGAGGCCAAGTCGATTAATTCCAACATTTGCGATTGGAGACCTAGCTGGGGAGGGTTTAAATTCAGGGGCTCAGGCAAACTAGGTTCTCGATTATTTAAATCATTCGAAATGTTTTTTTCTACAACAGGAGAACCATCTAAACACTTGAATGACCTAAAAAGTTTTTCGTAATGGTCAAATTTCACGGAAATTTTAGAAAACTCATTACCGATTTCAGAAAACGCATTTCCAGTTTCCCTAAAAAGCTTGAAAAGATCAATTTCAGCTGATCTACATTTTACACATGACCAACGAACACCCTTGTTATCATTTATGGCATCTACAATCCTACCTGTCAACCCTGCGCACTTCATATGACCAAGCGCATCGCAGAGCCAGCAAGACACGTAGCGTTCGGATTCGCTTTTTATTTGACACTTTTCGTAAATACAGTACATTTTTAAAACGAGAAAAAAAAAGTTCTGTTATTAATTGAAAAAGGAAAAGTTCAACTAATAATTTATAAAAGTTGGTTTTAATTAAAAGCAACCCTGAAAGTTTTATAGGCAAGTGTTTATATAGCAGCGAGCAGCTTGAGAGTCACTGTATATCCTATGATGTCTAATCATATGATGTCATATCATATGATGTCTAGCTCCATAAATAAAAAAAATTTAAATATCATATGATGTCATATCACATGATGTCATATCATATGATGTCGTATCATATGAATGGCATATCATATGATGTCATATCATATGATGCCTAGCTCCATAAATAAAAAAAATTAAATAGGTGGCAACCCTGTAAACCGCCCCAAGTGGCAACCCCAAAGTGTATAGTCTTAGAATCAACCATACTATCTACACTGAGAGAAATGCATTGAATGTTGTGACAATATCGCTATTGATAGCGACGAGTTTGATGCAATATTCATTCAGAATGAGCGAGTTATCAAATATTATTTGCCCCCAATAAAAAGTAAAATGACATGTCAACCATTTCGATATGATGTACTATTTTCTATATTTATGGATGGAATGCTAATATATTTGAACGGCACGTCAATATCTCTGGTCGTGATATGAATTTCTATTGTCGGTATATCCATATCCATATTTACTGCATAGTAATAATGGTATAGACAGCGCATTAATGTATATTGGCGAAATGTAAATTTTCTGGGACGAATAATCATAATAGTTCAACAATTTTTACTATGGATTTCATAACAATATTACAACTTGTTGGAGCGTTTTTTTTAATTCAAAATTGTTTGAATTTCTTATGATTGAACATTTTTCTAAAAATTGTATAATATGCCGTAGCCGAATGGTAGAATACTGCGCTAACGTGCCAGAGGAGCAGGGTTCGAATCTTACTGAAACCAGATGTCAAATTATATAAAATTTTGTTTTTTTAAACTATTTAGAATTTATCAATATTTTATATGGATACCATTTCAATAGTGATTTATCAAAAAAGTATTGATGAAACATCCATATACATTGATGGGACAGGATTATCAATTTTTATTTAATGTGATATCAATAATTATGGATGTTCCATCCATAGATTTCCCTCCGTGTATATGCCAATTTTCATCCCAATCGGTCAAGCGGTTCTCGAGGTAGTACCGGACCTACAAATATAAAAATATACTCCGGTGAGGTGGCAACCCTAGCTGACAACCCTACTTGAAAATATTTTAGTTGGTATGACAGCGAAAATACCTTTCATATCGTATCAATTATGGCATATCTAGCTCCATAAATAAATTTTTTAAATAGGTGGCAACCCTGTAAACCACCCCAAGTGGCAACCCCAAAGTATATTGTCTTAGAATCAATCATACTAACTATATGCCAAATTTCATCCCAATCGGTCAAGCGGTTCTCGAGATAGTACCGGACCTACAAATATACAAATATTCAAATATACAAATATACAAATATACAAGTTTAGCTCGTTTAAAGTTATTAGATATCATAGTTTGAAGTTTATATGAACTATTCGATAATTGCTTTCTGAGACATTAATATCAATCCAAAAGCCAAAGCAATATTTAACTTTAGAAAGTGTTTCAATAGATTTCAAGGATATGTAAGTATATTTAATTAAAATTTTTGAAAACCGTTTTTCACTTGGTGAACTTCGACGACCGCCATAAGACGCATTTGTCTTCTTCCATAGTGACTGCAGCTCCCCTTGCTGTATTGCAAGGGTGTGCTTATCCATTTCTCCAATATTCGTGGAGCTGCATTCTTGCTCGAACTCCACTATACAGTCGGACTGAAGAATATAGGTCTCCATTCTCTTAATTTTTTTTTTTTAAATATTTTGTCTTTTTAAAGGAAGTGGACTCAGAAGTAATGACTCAGGAAGGTGTCTTGCTTTGAAAATAAGCTAAATTTAAAACAGTGATACCGATTAAAATCTCTGAAGATTTAACCTCTCAAATCCCCTCCCAATCCAGGGTGTTATGCGAAACCGTGCCCATTGGACGTTTGCAGCCGGGAGGCAAATCGTGGCTGTATTTGAACGGAGCCTCTCTGATACCGGGTCGCCTCATGCATGTAAGCATGGCCTTACCGCGGTACGGGGCTCTGCCGCGGCGGACGACACGTTTTCCCCTACTCTTCCCTTGACCCTAAGCTGGCCGTGTCCGGCGATGGGTCGTACGAACAAGATGAACTCAAATTATCCAAATAAAAACGATAAACCTAAAAAACAAACAACGCCGAATTTCACTCCTCAGCAAAGGAGAGCTATGGAGGAACAGGCGAGAAAGCTACAACAACGCCGGAGGACAACCTCCGTTCGAGTCGGTCAACCAACCCTCTATCGACTAAGATTGACTTGATGGGAGCTAGCACCAGTGCGGTTGCCAACGCAACTAAGCGGACAACGGCAGATGCTAAACTCCCATCAACCGCTGATATGAAAACCAGTATCTTTACGTCTGTGGCAGCGGTCTCACGACCTGGCCTCGGAGTTTCGAAGGAGAAGGAAGCTGCAACTGAGATTTCGGCAAGGAGAGCGACCGCGATGGCAACTACGGGTCCGCACTCCCAGGAGACATCTCCCCGCCGCTTCACATACCACGAGAAAAGATTGGCTGCAAAGATCCTGAAGAGGTATGAAGGGGTACCGCAGGAATCGCTGTCGCCGAATTCCAGTAAATCGGTAGAGCTAGCGAAAGCTGTGATACCGGAGTTCCAAAATTCTTACATGCCAAAGAGGTTAAAAGTTAACCCTTTCAAGCGCCAGAGATCGGACCTGGAGTTGAATCCCCCTCCCAAGCGGCATCAGAATACCCCTGGAGCGGGCAAACTAAGCTTTGCTGAGGTAACCAAGGACAGGATCCTTATAGGCGTCCTTGACCGAGGCAATGACCGCCTGGCCATCCCTAAGGACCGGTGGCGTTACGTGCGAAATGAACTCGGCAACATTCTTCTCAATGTTGCTCCAGAGTTTCCGGGTAGTTCGGCGCGAGTAACGGATGCGGGTTGGCACCAGGGTCATATTAAATTTCTCGCATGCGAGGATGCAAAAACCGTAGCACTGTACAAGGCAGCAGCTGCTAAGCTGGGTGAAGTCTACAAGGGCGCAAAGATAGAGGTCGTCGACTGGAAGGACATTCCAGCTCGTCCAAGGGCAAGGGCGTGGATTCCGGCCATCCCTGACGAACCCGAGAGAATTCTCGGGATGCTACGGCTAATGAATCCGTCCCTGCCAACGCATGACTGGAGTGTCAATCTGGTCGGGGATGCGGTAGGGCCCGACAGACAGGTGGTGTTCACCATGAATAAAGAGTCAATCGAGCCCCTCAAAAGGTGCAATGGCCTAGTACACTACAGCGTAGGCCAGATCGTTATCCACGTATATCGTGGTGATGCTCATCGCGCTGCCTTCTCGGCTGCTCCGGGGGAACCGGAAAACGAATTACCAGAAGAGGAAGCGGAGGATTCCGATGCGGAAAGCATGTTATCCGCCACGTCCCTTGGCGATAGTGCTGTGAACAACTCGGAGATGGAGGACAGCCTACAGGACGAGGAAGCCCTCGACGTCACGGTGGTAGCAGCCAACGCTGAGCGATTAACATCTAACGCTACAGACAGCAAGACTCCTGCAACGCCATATCGGGCAGTTAATCGGAACAACTCGTCGTTGATAGGCAACCTCCGGGATGGGGCAAACCTCGACGATATGGGGACGGCAGGGAAGTCTGTGCGCTCTCATGTTGGTGGTGCTTCAGATTAATCTGCACAAATCTAAAGTAGCTTCGGCTGCTTTAAGTAGTCGTCTTTCTAAAGGCGACGTGGATGTGGTCCTCATCCAAGAACCCTGGGTCAATAGCTCGAGAATCTGCGGATTGGGGACTAAGGGCTTCAAGCTCATTCGAGCCAGCGAGGAGAGCAAAGTCAGAACGTGTATTTTGGTCAAGTCTGAGTTGAACTCCTTTCTCCTACCTAACTACACCAATGGTGATATTACCGCTATCAGTCTAACGGTCGACAGCACCCGCCTGACGGTGGCGTCGGTCTATATGCCCTACGACGCCGAAGAACCCCCACCACAAATGGAGGTGAAAGACCTGGTGTCAAATTTCTGCACGGGTAATCTTATTATTGGAGCGGACGCTAATGCTCACCATGTCCAATGGGGGAGCTCCGACATCAATGCCAGGGGCGAGTCTCTGTTTGATTACCTCTTAACAACCAACCTGGTGATTTGCAACGTGGGTAATGAGCCTACTTTTATCACTAAGACCCGCAGGGAGGTCATAGACCTCACTCTCTGTAGTGAAGGCGCTTATGAGTGGGTCAGAAAATGGCGGGTTCTGGAAGAACATTCTTTCTCCGACCACCGTTACATAGAAATGGTTTTAGACTTTATTGTAGAACAACCAATCATGAAGCGCAATCCACGTAACACTGATTGGCAGTTACACAATGAAATATTAGACAGAGACCTCCCAGTACTGCCCTCACAAGCCCCCTCATCAGTAGAGGAGCTGGAGGATCTTGTTACTACATTTACATCGGCGCTCTCAAATGCTCTAGGACAGGCTTGTCCAGTGCCAAAACCACGCGGTAAACACAGGCCACATTGGTGGTCCTACGATTTGGACTCGCTCCGAATATCATGCCGGAAACAATTTAACAAGGCCAAGAGCTTCGGCTCTGAGCCTCATTGGCACGAATATAAAGCTAAACTAAGGGCCTACAAAAAAGCTCTGAGACAGGCGAAGAGATCCTCGTGGAGAAATTTCTGCACTGGCGTCGAAAAGGTCGACGACACAGCGAGACTTAGACGAGTCCTCTCGAAAAGTCAAACAACCATCAGCTATTTGCGAAAGCCTGACGGATCCTGGACCAGCACGGAAGAGGAAACCCTTGAGCTGCTCTTGAATACACATTTTCCGGGGAATCTGCATGATGCACTACTAGCACCTGCAACAAACCTGGCAGTAAATATACCCATCACTGAGGAAAGAGTAAGGTGGGCAGTTAAGAGCTTTGAACCGTATAAGGCTGCCGGGCCGGACGGGATTATCCCCGCGCAGCTTATAAACACGTTGGAGACATCAGCTAAATGGCTGGTATTTCTCTTCACAGCCTGCCTGGCTCCCAACCACATTCCGGGCTCCTGGAGAAGCGCCACGGTAGTGTTTATCCCTAAGGCGGGGAAGGCATCCCACTACGAGCCAAAAGACTACAGACCGATCAGTCTCTCGTCCTTTGTACTAAAAACCTTTGAGAGGATATTAAGCGACTACCTCTTAACGACTATTGATAGCAACCTTATCTCTAGCTATCAGCATGCATACACCAAGGGTAAATCAACAGAAACCGCTCTGCACAGCCTAGTGTCTGTCATTGAGAAATCGCTGTGTGAAAAGGACTACTGTCTCGTGGCCCTCCTAGACATTGAGGGGGCTTTCAACAATATAAGCCCGGAGGCTATCAACTCCGCTCTAACTAATCTGGGCGTAGATAGACCTCTAACTGGTTTAATTGACCAACTTTTAATGGGAAAGAAAATAGCTTCTTCACTTGGTACGGTTGAGTTATCACGCTATGTCACAAGGGGAACACCCCAGGGTGGTGTTCTTTCCCCGCTTTTATGGAACCTCACAGTCAACTCGTTGCTACGTGACACAAGCTGGGGGGGCGGGAAGATAGTGGCATACGCAGACGATTTAGCTATTGCATTCAGAGGCAAGTTCCCACAAACTCTGTGTGACCTGATGCATGTAGCACTGCGAGAAGTTTCGACGTGGTCCTCTCGCTGCGGACTTAGTATCAACCCAGGGAAGGTGGAACTTGTCCTCTTCACCAACCGGTACAAAATACCGCCACTAAGCCTACCAGAACTAGATGGCACGCGCCTGGGCTTGTCGGATAAGGCCAAGTTTCTAGGCATAGTTCTGGACAGGAAATTGAATTGGAAGGAGAATGTTCTTCAGCGCCAGAAGAAAGCTTGCATCGCTCTTTACACCTACCAAAAGAGCCATTGGCAAAAAATGGGGGCTCAGCCCTAGAGTATGCAGTTGGATCTACACGGCCATCATTCGCCCAATCATGCTTTATGGAGTCGTCGTATGGTGGCCTGCGCTGAGCAAGGCAACATACCTGAATCTGTTGCGGAAAGTCCATAGATCCAATATGATCTGTATAAGCGGTGCGCTAAGGACAACGCCCAACGAAGCCCTCCAGGTCATTCTGGGCATTTTGCCACTTGATCTGGAAGGGTTTCGGTCAGCGGCGGCATCAGCTCTGCGCCTAAGAGAAACCTCCAGTTGGGCTGCGGGTACTATTGGACACTCCAGTATTCTGGAATCTTACAGCTTTCTCCCTCTAAGCGCAGATCGTTGTGCGACTACTACAGTCGGGGATAGCTGTTTCAAAATAAACATTCCCAGCAGAGAAGACTGGGAGAGGACGGATTGGTGTCCCGGAACAAATGGTGGCACTTCCATATACACCGACGGCTCGAAGTTGGACGGCAGAGTTGGAGGAGGCGTTTATTCAAGGGATTTGGACCTTGAGCTCTCCTTCAGACTACCTGATCATTGTAGCGTCTTCCAGGCAAACGTGTTATCGGAGAAGATATCGCTATTTTCAGCGATAGCCAAGCGGCCATCAAATCCCTTGGCTCATACACGTTCAACTCTGAACTGACGCTCAGCTGTCGTCGATCTCTTCAGGAGATGGCCCAACAGAACCGCGTAAGCCTCATATGGGTCCCGGGACATAGGGACATTGAGGGAAACTGTAAGGCAGACGAGCTTGCCAGGCAGGGCACGACCAAGCAAGTTCTTCAGGATAAAGAGCGCTTAGGTATGCCGTTTGCCACATGCAAACTAATGCTGAAGGAGCACACACTCCGTCAAGCCAACGAAAGATGGCTGCAATCCCCAGGGTGTCGCATATCGAAACAAACCTGGCCAAAATGGGATCTTAAAAGGTCTAGACGCATTTATGCCCTAACTAGGAGGGAAATCTGCATATTGATAGGGGTATTAACCGGTCACTGCCTCATTGGTAGGCATGCAGAAAGGCTAGGTGTGCCCTACCGACGATGCTGCAGGAGTTGCAAAGATGATGAGGAGGAGGAAACAGTGGATCACCTCATCTGCAACTGTCCGGCTTTAAGCGGCGCGAGAACGCGCTTTTTGGGAGTTCCGTTCCTGGATAGCCTAAGCCAGATCGCGGAACTGGACATAAAGGACTTGATGGGCTTCATAAAGTCATCTAAGTGGTTCGAGGAGGAGTAACGGTGTCGGTTTAGGAGTGTCAGTCCCGGGATTCTGCTATGTGGAAAATCCCAACAACTCAGGGATTTTCCATATGGCTGGGTCCCGGGACTGACTTTCCTTGTGTTGGTGGTATCACAACGGGCCTTTCAAAACTGGCCTAAGTGTGCCTCTGTGGCAGCCACTTGAACCTAACCTAACCTCTCAAATTGTGTGATAGACAGAAATATGTCTTCAAAAGTGCGTGTGAAACCGATATAAATCTCTGAAGATTTAGTGTATCAACATAGGTGTATATGGGCATATCACAAATAGTGTTACATTTTTGGATACTCGGATGCTACACATCGGTTAATGAATTAAAGCGGGGAAAAAGCATATGGATATTTAGTTTTACGTATTGACTATCTTCTCTGAAGATTTGGAAGAAAAAAAATATAGACAATAAGTTTTTACAGAACTTTGAAAGTCGAAAATCGTCTTAATTTTCTTTTTGGTATTTGTTCTATAAAGTCATCAATGTATCGCTCTGAAATTTTTCCAGGGTGTAACATTGAGACGGAGGTTCTAAAAATGTAAGCGAGGTTAATGTGCTCCTACAATATTAAATGTTATCATCAATGAAAGTAGCGATACTCTGTTTTTGGCCATTTCCAATATTTGTGATTTTGTGCTTATAACTTTTAGAGGCAAAGGAGTATTAAAATTTTGGTTGTACGCAATGATAGCCTAATATACAGAAAAACTTTCGGTGGTTTTGAATTTGATGTGTATGTCGAGCTACTTTGGTGTGTAACTTTTTTACGGTAGCATGTTTTTTTATAGGCACAGCTACAGTGTTACTTTTATTACGTGTTACACTTTTGTAATTTGTTGTTCTACACTACAGTAGTATAAAACCGAATGCCTCATTTTGAAAGATTAAGATAACGGAAGTTATTGAAATTTGTATAAGGGGCAAATATGGCCAATTTTCCAGAGATATCAGAAACCGTAAAAAAAAAATTGTAAAACATGTATTTAACTACTTCTAAACTAACTTTTATTTAAGCGTCAGTGACCTAAAACACAAATTTAGTACAGTTATCCCAACAATGCAAACATATAAAAAAAATTAATTAAAGAAACCACTAATTCTCCCAAAATATTCACACAAAAAAGAATTGTGTAAATTTACGCCTAATAAGGTAGGATATTTTAAAGGAACTTACTAACGAGAAAATAAACGCAGAAAAATCATACAAATGCATAAGCAAAAACGTAAAAATAAAATTAGAAACAATAAAGAAACACTTCAATATTATACTAATGTCATTGAATAATACGGGAAAAATATTACAAAGGGTAAAGCACACCCTATCATGGCGGAAGCTTCCCAGATATTTTTGAGCGTTAGAGACAGGTTAGTATATTCGTAATCAAGGTATAACATTGAATTTAAAGTACCAGCATCTTATATACAAGATATAGAGATAGACTTCGACACCAAGTTGTTAGAAGATATTTCGGATGTTGAAGAAGAACCAGAAACAAAAGACGAAGTTCACGCAAATACTGATAAAAACATTCAAACTGATAGTGTTGAACGACACGTAACATTTTTCCAAAGCAATATCGTCACACAAGTTGCACAAGATTCACAAAAAGACCCCAAAATGACGCAACCAATGGTAACATTCATCAAAACTGCGTCATCGATCTTACAGGAGTTCGATGGCAAACCTGAAAACTTGTCTAGTTTTTTGGATGCCCTTGATATTCTCGAACAAATTAAAGGGAAACATAAGGCAATAGCAGTATCCATGATAAAAATAAAGCTAAAAGGCACAGCTAGAAATTTTATTAGCTCTGAAGCGTCGATACAAGAAATAAAAGAAAAAATAAAAAGTGTGATAAAGGGAGAGTCAGTAGAAGTTTTGAAAAATTAACTAAATCACTAGAGGGAGCATACATATCTGATGGCTTAACAACAGACCTAGCCACCAAATATGCTACACAAACTGCTGTAAAAGCTATGTGTAAAAATTGTTCCAATGATAAGGTGAAAACAATTATGCAAGCTGGAACGTTCACCTCAATGAACGAGGCTGTATCTAAATTTACAATTAGCTGCACAGAAATTACGCAGAAGCAATGAAAATAGCTCTTATAGAGGTAACCAAAGGCGTACATTCCCATCACGTTTCAACAATTTTAATAATAACAACAATAATAATAATAGAAATAATAATCAAAGATCCGGAAGGAATTTCGGAAGTCAACCGCACAGTTTTAATCGCAATAATACTAGAAATGTCAGAAATGTTAACCAACAGGAAAACCAGCAAGCTCCACCTCAATAAACAAAAAATGTTTAGGCCACAAGCCTAAATATTCCTGCTCACCCTCGTATTTCACTATAAATCACTATATTTTACTCCGTTGCGATGTTTTTACCGCCAACCGGTTTTACTCCGCCGGATAACAGCAAAAGCTAGTATTCGGCAGTGGCCGCGAACCAAATTCGGCCAAAACTTTAATTCTATATTGTACATCTTGCATAAAAATTCCATTTTAATTTATTACACACAAAAACCTTTGGGTTTCTCACTTTGTAAATAATTAAATTCCATTTACTTGTGTATTTCTATTGTTTGCATTATTTGATATCGATTAAATTATAACGAGTATTAATTCAACCGGTATTCTTTATTTCTTTTCCACCTGTTACGACTTCGGCTCCCTTTTAGGATGGTATCCCTGAGTTGTCAAATATTTAATTGATTATATGTTAATGTGGCAACTACTCTATACTTAACGTTTGGTAACCGGCTTATTTTACCATCACTAGTTGTGAAATGGTCGGCGACCAAAGTAAGTTAAAATATCCTGCATTGTATATCATATTAATTATATTAATATTATTTAGACTTTAAAGCATCAATACTGTGAATTGAAATCCGAAATAAACAGCAAAAATCAATTGTGGTATTCCGCTATTAAAATTGGTCGTTGGGCAGACGAATTCCCAACATTCTTTAAAGTTTTGAGCCACGTGTATAGACACACATGAAAGCAAGGTCAAGTCAGTTGATCGCGACAGCCAAGGATTCATATTGATTCTAATACGAACAAAGTGGTATCAATATGGCAACTAACAAAGAGCAGTGCCCGCTATATGTAGAACCTGATTCAGAGGAAATGGTTCAATGCGACCGGTGCGATCAATGGTATCATTTCGTGTGCGCCGGGGTAGATGCGGACATCGGTGACAAAGAATGGGAGTGCTACGAATGCCTTAAGAAGACTCAAGGTGACGACCTTAAAACACCTGCAGCCAAACAGCCAGCGATTGAAACCATTGGTGCTGACCAACGAGACAAGGTAGGTACAAAGGCAGTTAGAATATCAAGCAAGGGCAGTTCTTATGGTGAGAGTAAAAATCTTGAGCTCGAGCGCTTAGAGGAAGAACGAAAGGCTACAATAGAATTCATTCAAAGAAAATACGCAATACTTAGCGCAAGCGGTTCAAGGGATGAGACCCGTGATCAAGAAAACTCCACAGCTGCAAAACGAGCTGAACCAGGCTTAAATAGCAACGACATTTATGCTCGTCAAGTTATCTCGCGAGAGTTACCAAGCTTTATAGGGAAACCTGAAGAGCAAGGAAACCCCACTACTGCACAATGCGCCGGACCAGTCCTGAATAGTAACGATATCTATTCTCGCCAAGTTATTTCTCGAGAACTACCAAGCTTTACAGGGAAACCTGAAGAATGGCCTTTGTTCATAAGTAACTTTGAACACTCAACCAGAATATGTGGTTTCTCGCACGAAGAAAATATGCTTCGGTTACAGAAAGCACTAAAGGGTAAAGCATTAGAATGCGTGAGTAATCAACTATTAATTCCCCCGTTAGTCCCGCAGGTAATCTCGACGCTAAAAATGATGTTCGGTCGACCCGAGCATATTATCAATAGCCTCTTGGCAAAGCTTAGGGCGTCGCCAGGGGTCAACGTAAACAAGCTCGATACCCTAGTGAATTTTTCGCTTGAGGTAAGAAATATCGCCGCGTCCATGCAAGCGAGCGGTTTAACTGCGCATTTAAATAATCCCATGCTTGTCCAAAATTGATCGAGAAACTTCCAGCCCAAATGCGCCTGAGTTGGGCCATGTTCGCTAGATCCAAGGAGCACGTTACGATTGCCACTCTTAGTGACTGGCTTTACGAATCAGCTGAAGCGGCCAGTTGTATTATTTCGATACCAGCGGCCAGTCAAGCGACAAGCAACATAACCCCAAATACTGCCGCGAGCGCAAAGAATGCGAAGTTAACAAGTGCACAGCAAAGCATCATCCGAAACTCCATAATCCGTCAAGCGAGAATCCACTAGTAGCGAGCCAGCAAGCAAGCAGTGCAAGTGTACTTTATAAGATCGTTCCTATTACAATTTATGGAGCACATAAATCCCTTAACACGTTTGCCTTCCTTGATGACGGCTCGGGCCCTACTCTGATCGAACAAAGCGTAATTGACAAACTAGGTGTAGATGGGCCTGAGACATGATTATCACTGAAATGGACAGACGGACTATGCGAACGGGAGAGAATTCTAAAACAATAAATCTAAATATATCGTCAGCTGAAAACAACACAAAGGTACAGCTCTTCAATGTGCGGTCAGTAAAAAGCCTAGATTTACCAAGACAAACACTTGACGCAAAAGAAATGCAAAGGCGGTTCAAACACCTACGAGGCCTTCCGATCCCCTCATATCAAAGGGCAGAGCCTCGAATAATAATCGGCCTGAATAACGTACGTGCAGCTATACCGTTGAAATACAGAGAGGGTAAACCACATGAACCAGCTGCGGTTAAAACACGCTGGACAATTTTTGGAGCTTTGGGTCAAGTAAGAGAAGGTGCTGAAACTTATAGCGACTGCGTGTTTCAGCTCCATGTTCACGAACTGGAGCACGATATATCCCTACACAAGATAGTAGCTGATAAAATGAACTTCGATTACTTAAGTCATCAGGATGACAAGCAAGGAAGCTTTGCTCCTAACCAGTTCCCAAGGTTAGAGGAGGCAGTCCAACGAAAGGAAACCGGCTTCGTAACCAAGCTCTTGTGGAAGCATAATAACATAAGCCTACCCGATAACTACTTGGGGGCTTTACGACGCTTGATCTGTTTCGAGTCCAAACTAGCGAAGGATGCGATGTTAAAATCCAAAGTCGACGAAAAGATCAGACAAAAGAAAAGCAAAGGATATATGCGTAAACTGGAACGACACGAAATGTTTGTGAATCATTCCCGAAAATGGTACTTACCTATTTTCACGGTATGTAGCCCAAGCAAGCCAAACAAGGTGCGACTGGTATGGGACGCAGCCGCCGAATATCAAGGTTTTGCTCTGAATAAATGTCTAGATAAAGGGCATGATTTGTTGACACCACTCATCAAAGTATTGTTCAATTTCCGCGTAGGTCGAATAGGGATAAGTGGTGATATTCGCGAAATGTATCACAGAGTGGGGGTAGATTCCGAAGACCAGCACTCTCAAAGGTTCTTATGGCGGGACTGTGATAAGACCAGTGCACCAGAAGTGTATGTGCTTACGGTAATGAGCTTTGGTGCGAGCTGCTCCCCGTCACTAGCCCAATTTGTAAAAAACAAAAACGCATACGAATATCAAGACGTGTATCCGTGGGCAGCTAAATCTATACTTGAAAGACATTACGTCGATGACATGCTGGACTCTGTAGATACCATGAAGGAAGCTGTTACCTTAGCAAGAGATGTGAGTAATATTCATCGTAACGCCAACTTTCACATTCGGGGGTGGCTTTCTAACTGCAGTCAAGTCCTTGCAGCTCTTGGAAATGAAGGCTCTGAAGAGGAATTTTGCCGGGCAGGAAACAGGACGGAGCAAGGGTTTGAAGTTGATAAGGTCCTTGGCCTGTGGTGGAAAACCAGTCAAGATTGTTTCACATTCTCGTTCAAAAACACCAAAACTAGCGTCGACGTTCTGAAGGGCAATCGCATGCCAACAAAACGCGAGCTGTTGCGGCTGGTTATGTCCATTTTTGACCCCCTTGGATTTTTATGTTTTTTCACCATACATGCAAAGATCCTACTACAGAAAGTGTGGCGAAGCAACTCAGATTGGGATGACGAGATTCCCTTTAGCCTGCAACACGAATGGACTCGGTGGCTACGCGCTTTATCTAACGTTAATCAAGTGCAAGTACAGCGATGTTACTTCGGGTCGTCAAGCAAGCAAGGGAGTAAGATAACACTTCACATATGCACCGATGCCAGCGAATATGCATACGCAGCAGTAGCGTACTTCCGCATTGAACACGACAGCGGAATTGTGGTAAGCTTGGTTTGCTCGAAATGTAAAGTAGCTCCGCTCCGCCTTGTTTCGATCCCGAGAATGGAGCTTATGGCCGCAGTATTGGGAGCACGATTGAGTCGCACAATTATCAGCATGCACGACTTGGTAATTGCGTCCACAACCTTTTGGACTGATTCGCGGACTGTGTTGCAATGGCTCAAAAGCGATCCGAGAAGTTTTAAGCAGTTTGTAATGTTCCGAGTCGGGGAAATTCAGGAGTTGACGAACGTTAAAGACTGGCGCTATATTCCATCCAAAGACAACGCAGGAGATATCGCCACTAAATGGAAGCATGAACCCGAATTTAGCACGACTAGTAATTGGTTTAAGGGCCACGGTTGGTTAGTTGCACCAAAGGCACTCGAAGAATATGATAAGGTAGAACCAGAGAGATCGGACGAAGAAAATGCCTCGCACTATGTAGCACTTCATTCTTCAAGCACTGACTGCATTGTAAACTACACACGATTTAGTAAGTGGGAAAGATTGCTTCGCTGTATTGGATACGTGAAAAAATTTATAAACTCCTTGCTTGCAGTCAAAAAAACACCGCGTATCCCAATCACTAAGCAAATAAATTGTGTCATATCTCAGGTTAAAAATCTGACGATGGAAGAGCTGAGCTGGAGCGAAAACTATCTCTTTAGCGTAACCCAACATGCCGCATTTCGCACGGAGATATTGCAGATCACAATGAACCCTACAAGTGTTTTGCCGAAGAAAAGCAGTTTGCGTAAGTTCTCACCTTATTTGGATGAAAACGGTGTCATCCGACAACGAACTCGAATCCAAAAGGCTGACCTTGCCGATATTGTAATTATAAATCCTATTGTACTCCCTAAAGATCATTTGATAGTCGAAAATCCGTTTATTGGAACAATCGATTGTATGGGAGCTATATGAAATATTTATCCCATTTCAATGATTTTCAACATCGATATTTCGCATATGAAAACATCAATACCTACAAAATTTCACGTTACTAGCTCTTTAATTACAGAAGTTATAGCCCAAAATCCGTTTATCGGAACAATCGATTGTATGGGAGCTATATGAAATATTTACCCCATCTGAATGATTTTCAACATCGATAATTCACATATAAAAATAGAAATACTTGAAAATTTTCACGTTACTAGCTCTTTAATTACAGAAGTTATAGCCCAAAATCCGTTTATCGGAACAATCGATTGTATGGGAGCTATGAGTAGTTTTTTTCCGATCTTGCTGGTTCCGACGAATGATTATTCTCATATAAAATAACGCCTCCATACCAAATTTCATCGAGATATCTCTAAAATTGAGGGACTAGTTTGCGTACAAACAGACGGACAGACGGACGGACAGACAGACGGACATGGCTAAATCGAATCAACTCATCGTCCTGATCATAACGGTATACTTATTAGTGGGTCTATCTCTTCTTCTTCTCATACTTACAAACATCGGACCAAAGTTATAATACCATTTCATGTTCATGAAAGGTATAAATATGGAGACTTATATTAGATTGTCGGACCCCATTATTGAATTCGAGCACTCCATCCCAACCGATGATCATAATAAACTATACAGCAGGAAGAACAGAAAGCAACGTGGAGAAAGACGAAGGCCGCCTACGATGTCCTTCAAAGCTCAGAGGATTTGTCTAAAGAGGAGTTTCAGTGCATAGTGAATAAAAGAAAGAGTAGTTTTGCAAGCTATTCAAGGTGTGGGGGAGCAACATCTGCGATGCTTGAAAAATTAGCTACACCGGAACCAAAAAATGATGAAACCCCCAGCCGTGAACATAATATTCGTCTCCCATCTTGGGACACTGATGTGTTCAAAGGTGATAATCTGTCTTGGCCTACCTTTAGGGACATGTTCACGGGCATATACATACTAAATACACGCCTTACCCCAGTTGAGAAACTGTATCACCTCAAGCAGAAAACACAAGGGGAAGCGAAGGAAATTGTACATCTTGCTTTACTACGGCGTGGAGAAATCTAAGTGATAGGTATGAAAACAAACGTATTTTGGTCAACACGCAGCTAAAATCCCTTTTTATACCCAGTGTACTAGTATTAGTACAAGGGTATATTAACTTTGTTCACATAACGGCTGTTTGTAACGGCACAAAATAATCGAGATAGATATAGAGTGCCATATATGAAAGCTCTTAGGATTAAAAGAGGAGTTGATTTAGGCATGTCCGTCCGTCTGTCCGTCTGTCCTTCTGTCCGCCTGTCCGTCCGTGTACACGATAACTTGAGTAAAAATGAGATATTTGCATGAAATTTTGTACACAGGTTACTTTCTGGCCAAGGTAGGTTGCTATTGAAAATGGGCGAAATCGGATGATAACCACGCCCCCTTTTTC
Organism: Campiglossa producta; assembly: GCA_964058755.1. Lineage (NCBI taxonomy): Eukaryota > Metazoa > Arthropoda > Insecta > Diptera > Tephritidae > Campiglossa > Campiglossa producta. The sequence continues at coordinate 7,013,825 of CAXKVI010000007.1, forward strand.
GATATCGAAAATTTCGAAAATCACACAAATTGACTTATCTCGGCAGCTGAAATTGCTAAAACTATACAATTTTATAGGTGAGTCCCCCTGGTTATTCTCTTATGATTTTTCCATAAATTTTTTATAGTGGGCGTGGCACCGCCCACTTTTAAGGGAGGCGTTTTTGAAAATTTGACTGGTCGTAACTCTTAAACAGATTACGATAGAACGATGGAATTTGGTACAAAGCATACTAGTATCGTTGGGAGTATACCTGATGAAAGTGGATAAAATCGCCCTTCAACCACGCCCACTTTCGATATCGAAAATTTCGAAAATCACACAAATTGACATATCTAGGCAGCTGAAATGGCTAAAGTGATATAATTTTATAGGTGAATCCCCCTGGTCATTCTCTTATGATTTTTGCATAAATTTTTTATAGTGGGCGTGGCACCGCCTACTTTTAAGGGAGGCGTTTTTGAAAATTTGACTGGTCGTAACTCTTAAACAGATTACGATAGAACGCTGGAATTTGGCACAAAGCATACTAGTATCGTTGGGAGTATACCTGATGAAATTGGATAAAATCGCCCTTCAACCACGCCCACTTTCGATATCGAAAATTTCGAAAATCACATAAATTGACATATCTCGGCAGCTGAAATGGCTAAAATGATATAATTTTATAGGTGAATCCCCTTGAACATTCTCTTATGATTTTTTCATAAATTTTTTATAGTGGGCCTGGCACCGGCTACTTTTAAGGGAGGCGTTTTTGAAAATTTGACTGGTCGTAACTCTTAAACAGATTACGATAGAACGATGGAATTTGGCACAAAGCATACTAGTATCGTTGGGAGTATACCTGATGAAATTGGATAAAATCGCCCTTCAACGACGCCCACTTTCGATATCGAAAATTTCGAAAATCACACAAATTGACTTATCTCGGCAGCTGAAATGGCTAAAATGATATAATTTTATAGGTGAATCCCCTTGGTCATTCTCTTATGATATTTCCATAAATTTTGTATAGTGGGCGTGGCACCGCCCACTTTTAAGGGAGGCGTTTTTGAAAATTTGACTGGTCGTAACTCTTAAACAGATTACGATAGAACGATGGAATTTGGTACAAAGCATACTAGTATCGTTGGGAGTATACCTGATGAAAGTGGATAAAATCGCCCTTCAACCACGCCCACTTTCGATATCGAAAATTTCGAAAATCACATAAATTGACATAATTCGCTAAAGGAAATGGGTAAAGTTATATAATTTTATAGGTCATTATATAATGATTTTTTGATAAATTTTCTAAAGTGGGCGTGGCCCGCCCACTTTTAAGGGAGGCATTTTTATACCAAGCGTACTAGTACAGGGGTATTATAATTTTGTCCACATAACTGTACTATGTACCGGCGCAAAATAATCAAGATCCATGTATGAAAGTTCTTAGGTTGAAAAGAGGAGTCTATTCAGGCATGTCCGTCCGTCTGTCCGTCCGTCTTTGTACACGATAACTTGAGTAAAAATTAAGATATTTGCATGAAATTTTGTATACAGGTTACCTTTTGGCCAAGGTAGGTTGCTATTGAAAATGGGCACCGCCCACTTTTAAGGGAGGTGTTTTTGAAAATTTGACCGGTCGTAACTTTTAAACTGATTACGATAGAACGATGGAATTCGGCACAAAGCATACTAGTATCGTTGGGAGTATACCTGATGAAACTGGATAAAATCGCCCTTCAACCACGCCCACTTTCGATATCGAAAATTTCGAAAATCACACAAATTGACATATCTAGGCAGCTGAAATGGCTAAAGTGATATAATTTTATAGGTGAATCCCCCTGGTCATTCTCTTATGATTTTTGCATAAATTTTTTATAGTGGGCGTGGCACCGCCTACTTTTAAGGGAGGCGTTTTTGAAAATTTGACTGGTCGTAACTCTTAAACAGATTACGATAGAACGCTGGAATTTGGCACAAAGCATACTAGTATCGTTGGGAGTATACCTGATGAAATTGGATAAAATCGCCCTTCAACCACGCCCACTTTCGATATCGAAAATTTCGAAAATCACATAAATTGACATATCTCGGCAGCTGAAATGGCTAAAATGATATAATTTTATAGGTGAATCCCCTTGAACATTCTCTTATGATTTTTTCATAAATTTTTTATAGTGGGCCTGGCACCGGCTACTTTTAAGGGAGGCGTTTTTGAAAATTTGACTGGTCGTAACTCTTAAACAGATTACGATAGAACGATGGAATTTGGCACAAAGCATACTAGTATCGTTGGGAGTATACCTGATGAAATTGGATAAAATCGCCCTTCAACGACGCCCACTTTCGATATCGAAAATTTCGAAAATCACACAAATTGACTTATCTCGGCAGCTGAAATGGCTAAAATGATATAATTTTATAGGTGAATCCCCTTGGTCATTCTCTTATGATATTTCCATAAATTTTGTATAGTGGGCGTGGCACCGCCCACTTTTAAGGGAGGCGTTTTTGAAAATTTGACTGGTCGTAACTCTTAAACAGATTACGATAGAACGATGGAATTTGGTACAAAGCATACTAGTATCGTTGGGAGTATACCTGATGAAAGTGGATAAAATCGCCCTTCAACCACGCCCACTTTCGATATCGAAAATTTCGAAAATCACATAAATTGACATAATTCGCTAAAGGAAATGGGTAAAGTTATATAATTTTATAGGTCATTATATAATGATTTTTTGATAAATTTTCTAAAGTGGGCGTGGCCCGCCCACTTTTAAGGGAGGCATTTTTATACCAAGCGTACTAGTACAGGGGTATTATAATTTTGTCCACATAACTGTACTATGTACCGGCGCAAAATAATCAAGATCCATGTATGAAAGTTCTTAGGTTGAAAAGAGGAGTCTATTCAGGCATGTCCGTCCGTCTGTCCGTCCGTCTTTGTACACGATAACTTGAGTAAAAATTAAGATATTTGCATGAAATTTTGTATACAGGTTACCTTTTGGCCAAGGTAGGTTGCTATTGAAAATGGGCGAAATCGGATGATAACCACGCCCCCTTTTTTTACAAAATAACATAACTTGAGTAAAAATTGAGGAATTTGCATGAAATTTGGTATACAGATTACTCGGATTATAACCACGTCCCTTTTGTCGGTATCGAAAATTTCGAAAATCACATAAACTGACATATATCGGTAGCTGAAATTGATAAAATGATATAATTTCATAGGTGAATCTCTCTTATCATTCTATTATGATTTTCTGTTAAATTTTGAAAAGTTGCCCATAATGGAGGTTCGCGATCCGTCCCAACCTCCATTCGCTAGGGGGTGAGTTGTCTTCCTTTAGGACGACTAGGTCCCCTTGTTTTAGGTTGGGTTGTGGATGTTTCCATTTAACGTGTTTAGGCAATTCGATGAAATACTCGGTTTTCCACCGTTTGCAGAATGTTTGATGTAAGGCTTTTAGTTTTTCCCAGCGGTTGACCAGTGATGCGCGATTCTCGCTGACGTCAATCTCTGGTGGCGCGAGTAAGTGCCCTCCAGCGAGAAAATGTCCGGGAGTAAGAGGCTCCAGGTTGGACGGCTCGTTGGACGAGGGACTAAACGGTCGCGAATTGAGGCGGGCTTCTATTCGACAGAGTAGGGTCTTAAACTCTTCAAGAGTGAACTTGTGATCCAATGCGATCTTCTTGAAGTGGTTTTTGAAGTTTTTAACCCCAGAGTCCGCCCATATGAGGGTTGGTTGCGAGCTTCAGCTATAAAAGATCTGAATTCTGAGCGGGGAGCTCTCGAGGATCCGACAAAATTGGTTCCGTTGTCGGAGTAGAGTTCATTGGAGATCGCCTTCGGACAATAAACCTATCGAAGGCATCCAGGAACGAGGCAGTGCTGAGGTCACTAGTCGCTTCCAAGTGAATGGCCTTTGTGGAAAAGCACACAAATAGGCAGACATAGCCTTTTGACATACGGAAACTTCTTCGGCTATAGGCGTTTGTAAAGGCTCTGGAAAAAGTAGTCTGTTCTCGTGGAAGGTTTGTAATGCCGCTTTTATGCAGCATCACATTGTTATTAAACCCATACGCCTCACACGGGTATCGAACCCACACGCCTTACCACCACCCACGCGCGCTCAAAGCAAATAGGCAGAGTGCCAGCACTAAGCAAGCGGCCTTGCTTGTTTTCATTGCGATCATAACATCACTGAGAGAAACGCATTGAATGTTGTGACAATATCACTATTGATAGCGCCGAGTTTGATGCAATATTCATTCAGAATGAGCGAGTTATCAAATATTATTTGCTCCCAATAAAAAGTAAAATGACATGTCAACTATTTCGATATGATGTACTATTTTTTATATTTATGGATAGAATACTAATATATTTGAACCGCATGTCAATATCTATGGTCGTGATATGAATTTCTATTGTCGGTATATCCATATCCATATTTACTACATAGTAATAATGGTAGAGACAGCGTATTAATATATATGGACGAAATGTAAATTTTTCTGGGACGCATAATCATAATAGTTCAACAATTTTTACTATGGATTTTCTAACAATATTACAACTTGTTGGAGCGGTTTTTTTAAATTCAAAATTTTTTGAATTTCTTATGATAGAACATTTTTCTAAAAATTGTATAATATGCCGTAGCCGAATGGTAGAATACTGGGCTAACGTGCCAGAGGAGCATGGTTCGAGTCTCACTGAAACCAGATGTCAAATTATATAAAATTTTGTTTTTTTAAACTATTTAGAATTTATCAATAGTTTATATGGATACCATTTCAATAGTGATTTATCAAAAAAGCATTGATGAAAAATCCATATTCATTGATGGGACAGAAATATCAATTTTTATTTAATGTGATATCAATAATTATGGATGTTTGATCCATAGATTTCCCTCCGTGATGAAATTCTCAATCGCTCTATATTGCTTGCTTTCACTCGCGCACTCACTTGCGATCATTGCATGCAATTCTCGATCGCTTTATATTTACTTCGGCTTAAGTAAATTCTTCGCGCTTCACTGGTCGTCGAAAGCGCGGTTATGGCAAGAGTAGACAAGCGCCACGAAGTCAATTTGTGAGAAGCTGCCTACCTTACCCTGCACAACCCTCCGCTCTCGATTATTTTGGTAGTATCTACTGGACGCGGATCTTTGGATCATTGCCCCGTCCACAAAGCCACTGGTGCGTCCCTTGGGATCCACCAACATCCATCCACCGGTCATCGGTAACCTAGCACCGATCCACCGGAATTCACCAATTGGTCCACCGATATCCACCGGTCATCGGTAACCTGGCACCGATCCAACGGCATTCATCAATTGATCCACCGATATTCACCGGCATCAACCAACCGTTCCACCGACATCCACTGGTCATCGGTAACCTGGCACCGATCCAACGGCATTCATCAATTGATTCACCGATATTCACCGGCATCAACCAACCGTTCCACCGACATCCACTGGTCATAAGGTAACTTGGCACCGATCCACCGGTATTCACCTATTGATCCACCGATATTCACCGGCATCAACCAACCGTTCCACCGACATCCACCGGTCATAAGGTAACTTGGCACCGATCCACCGGCATTCACCAATCGTTACACCGACATCCACCAGCGTTTTGCCGGCATTCGCCAACTCCCTACGATCCATCGGTACTCAAATACCAATCCATCGCCCTGCCATCTTACTCACCTTGCCCGACTAGACATACCTTTAGGTGTGTCTGTGTGCCCGACTAGAATATCACCTCTAAATCACTGTGTTCTTATTAGTAAAGGAAGTGGGACCTCTACTTCATCCTGCATTGGCTGAGCATTACCCCAGCCTACGACAAAACCCACCTCACAGGTTCCCCATAAGCTGACTGTGGGATCGTTTCTGTATATACGAGTAGTGCAGATTTTGCAATTATGTATAATGGACCTGACCATATTTGTAACGCTCAGGATCCAGTACTGCGTACGGAGGAGACGCAACATAAGTTGATTCTCTCCATGCAAAGATATTGTATGGACGAACTGGACTAGAAGGCGGGTAAGCCGACAGTTATAAGGAAGGATAATAGGGTGGCGCTCGGAGTAGGATAAATCTTGCGGTGCTGCCAGGCGACCACCGGTTCTCAAGAGGTTATCTTTATCGATGAATGGATTTCGCTTTTTGCACCGATGGGTTTCCCTGACTTGATATTGGCTATCTCTTCTGGATAATGTTTGTTTTGAAGTTTATTTGTGTCGTAGACTTAATTTCGGCTGGCGAGATGCGGTCGGACTCGACTTTGAAGGATGCTTTCGTTTTTGGGTGGGTTCGTTGATAAAAGCGCATTATATAGGATAGGACCCTCAAAGCCCTCGGCCAATCGGAAAACCTGTCGAAGGCACTATCTTGTAATTTTATCTGCGTAGTTGCGTGAACTCGAACCCTTTTTTCTTCGATATCTGTGTGGTACTCCTCTTCTTGAATAGGCCTTTCTGTCTTGTCTTCTTGCAGCCAAGAAGGGCCCTGCCACCACAAAGAATTTTTGACTAATTCCTTCGCTGGTAGTCCTCTGCATGCCAAGTCTGCGGGATTGGATGCGGACTCTTGTTCGACTATTTTCGTCACTCGATGAGCGACAAACTTTGACCAGGAGCAAAGAGGCTTTCTAATCCACGCTAAAACGATGGTGGAGTCCGTCCATAGGTGTGTGTTGACATTACCTAATTTCAGACTCTCGCGGACTGATTTAAAGGTTTCGGCCAATAAGACCGCTCCGCATAACTCTAATCGGGGTAAATAGATGGTTTTCACTGGGGCAACCCTTGTTTTCGCCACTAATAGGTTTAGGTAGACCTCATCTTTTATCTTTGCTCTTAGGAAGCCTGTTGCTGCGTACGCTTTTTCTGAAGTGTCGCAGAACCCGTGTATTTCGACGTCGTTGGTTGATGTATAATATATCCACCTGGGGACCCGAATATCATTAATTGCGGGGTAGTCGTGCATGAATTTGTGCCATTTTTCAAGGGTCCTTGTAGATACCGGCTCATCCCACTTCGTCCCTTCCAGCCAAATGCCTTGCATAAAGAGTTTGGCGATTACGGAGAGTATTGCCCTTTTTGTTATTTTATCCTGATTTTCAATAGGTTTTGCGATGAAGTAGAAATCATCAGCATGCGCGTTCCATCGGATGCCTAGGGTCTTGACTGTACTCGCGTCTTCGAATTCCAAGAAGTCTGCGTTGAGCAGATGAGGTTTTAGGATTCCTTTCAGTATTCTCTGGTTGTTGGATGTCCATTTTCGTAGGGAAAACCCTGCTGACTGTAATGCTTGTGTGTTTTCATCCCGTGCTGTGATGGCTGATTCGATGCGAAGGTCCCCTGCCAGCACGTCACCGACGTACATACTTGTCCGCAGGATATTTGCGGCTTTTGGAAGGACGACTCCACGTCGTCGGCTAGTTGGTACAGGGTCCTTATTGCCATATAAGGGGCACAATTAACTCCAAAGTTTACAGTCTCTAGTTCATAGACTTTGATAGGATCGCTGGGGTTGGCACGATAAACTATTCTCTGGTATTGGGTTTGATTGGGTTTTACCCATATTTGGCGATACATCTATTCGATGTCGCTGTTAAAGACATACCTAAAGAATCGCCAGGGAAGTTGTAGGATGGTTAAATTGGCCCAAAGCACTGGGCCCGTATGTAGCACGTCATTTAGGCTTATGCCATTGGTGGTGGGACATGACGCGTTGAATACCACGCGAACTTTGGTGGTTGTGCTTTCCTCTTTAATCACCGCGTGATGTGGTAGGAAATAGCAGTCGGAGGAGTTGGGTGATATGATTGTAGGTGTCATTTTCATATGTCCAAGTGTCTCATACTCCTCCAATACCCTATTGTATTCTGTCTGTAGGGTTGGTGTTTTGGATAAGCGCGTCTCATTCCGATAAAATTGAGAGCAAACGCTCTTCAGCGAAGGCCCTAAGCAGATGGTATCGGGGAAATCTTGTTTAAAGAGTAGGGCGACGGTATATTTTCCATCAGAGTTCTTTTCTGTGGTTGTTTTGTACAGTGCCTCGCAGTAAGCATTGTCTTCATTAAGTGCCCTTTTCTTCGGTACATCTTCTAATTCCCAGAACGCGGTTAATTGCTTATCGAGACTTATTTCGCTGTAAAATGATACCCGAGTATTGGTTGGCTCTGGTGTTTCGGCTCGACCGGTTAAAATCCAACCGAAGACAGTATTATCTGAGGATAAATGTCGCCTCCGAGGATGAGGTCGACTGGTTCATTTATGAAAAACCTTTTGTCCGCTAAGATCAGATCCGGAAACTCTTTTCGAGTCATTGCGTTGACTTGACAAGTTGGAAGATCCCCTGTTAATTGAGGCAGGACTAGGGCTACTGTGTCAATGCTGACTAAAGGATCGATAAGGGACCCTAATTTAATGAGACACGATTATTTTACCTGGGCCGACAGGGTATTCCTGATCCCTTGGACATGCAGACGCTTAGATGGTAGGTTTAGTCTTCTCTTCAGTCTTTCAGTAATAAAGGAACATTCAGAACCAGAATCAATTAGTGCTCTGGCCGAGAACTTTACTCCATTAAAGTGAAGGTTGACAAGTGCTGTCTCTAACAGTACGTCTTTAGTGGTATTAGCGTGATGTGACGAAACGTTATTGATTCTGTCATTTGTATTGATGTGCTCGTGCTTGCTCGGAGGTTGAGGGATCATCATTTGGGGCGTTTCGACGCCACGTCTGGTTTGTTGGTGTTGGCTGAGCTTCTGCCAGGTGGAGTAAGGTGTGGTGCTTTGTGCGACATATGCTGCATCTGTATCAGCTAGTGCTGCGTGTTACGGTGTGTCCAGCTGACAGACAGTTCAGACACCAACCGTGGCCTTGATATACGATACTCTGTTTGCGGGAGTCATATCCCTGAATTTCGAGCAGTCTCGTAATCTGTGATCTGCACTATTGCACATCTTACACATGGGTTTTGGAACACTCACTTGGTAAACACCAAGTTTGGTTGAAGTGTTCGGTTGACTCTTGGGTGCTATGGTAGTTTTGCTACCCTTTATGTCAGACACGGTTTCTAGGGTTTGAAAACGGTTGGACAAGAATTTATCCATATCTGCCCACTTTGGAATCGCTGTTTTATCGTCTATGGTTTGTTCCCACAGAGCCAGAGTGCATTGTGGTAATTTATTACATCCCGATTGGATATGTCAATTTGATGACATTGGAGGGCTGAGATGCAATTATTTATATCTCTCTGGAGTTGTTTGATTGCTGTCCATTCGGATTCAACAGCTTTTAAATTAACAAGTAAGGAAGTCTAAGTTCGGGTAAGCCGAACATTAAATACCCAGTGTATGGAAACAATAGTAGTACCTATAAGTTATATATTTTCTATATATATTATAATTTGTTAGTTTATAAAATTAATATTTATTTATGCTACGGTATAACATATATGTACGTTGTTCGTGTGCCCTCAAAATATTACTTATAGTTGAATACATTTCTTACTTCTAATATACTTACGCCCAATTTGTGACAAAGTTTTAGATTGAAACAAATACGTTTGGGCCAGTTTTTCGAAATTCAAATTATTTTCAAAGTTATAGCTATCACCACTTTTCGAAATTCCTTACTTTTTGATGTAAATAACTTCCGCTCCCTTAAAGTGCCAAAAAAAAATTTGTTTTTGCTAATAGTTACTAATGCAATGCCCAACAACATCATACAAAAGCGCCATCTCGCCACGATGGAGAAGTTAAAAATTGCGAATAATGTTTGCAAAAATTTTTTTTTTTGCAAAAATTGGAAATGTCCTTTTGTAGAAGATAACATCTTTTATATATATTTAAAAAATTAGCAAAATCGGTTTGACCAATCGAAAACTGTTGATAGATATAACATTCAAAATAATTCGAATTTTGAAAAATTGTATACGTAATTTTGTTTAATCGTTCTGAGCCATACTACCCACTTTCAATAAAATACATGGCCGTCGAAAAAATTATAGGTCGTTCACTTAACAAAATTAACTCATCTTTTAGGACTCGTTAATAGTAGACAAATCCTTACAAATTTAACTACCAAATTATACTATAATTATACTATTTTAGTTATTTACCTTACCGAATTATGTCAATTTATGTGATTTTCGAAATTTTCCATATTGAAAGTGGACGTGATTGGGAAGCGATTTCTAGTATACCTTGTGCCGAATTTCACGATTCTACCGTAATCAGTTTAAAACTTACGACCAGCCTTTTAGGTGATTTTTTAAATTTTCGATATCGAGAGTAGCCATGGTTGGGCGGGGATTTTATCCAATTTCATCACGTATACTCCCAACAGTACTAGTATGATTTGTGCCAAATTTCATCGTTCTACCATAATTTGTTTAAAAGTTACGACTAGTCGAATTTTCAAAAATGCCTCCCTTGAAAGTGGGCGGTACCACGCCCACTTTTCAAAATTTAACAGAAAATCATAATAGAATGATAAGAGAGATTCACCTATGAAATTATATCATTTTATCAATTTCAGCTACCGATATATGTCAGTTTATGTGATTTTCGAAATTTTCGATACCGACAAAAGGGACGTGGTTATAATCCGAGTAACCTGTATACAAAATTTCATGCAAATATCTTAATTTTTACTCAAGTTATCGTGTACAAAGACGGACGGACAGACGGACGGACATGCCTGAATAGACTCCTCTTTTCAACCTAAGAACTTTCATACATGGATCTTGATTATTTTGCGCCGGTAGGTAGGTAGGTAGAAGTGGCTGCCGCAAAGGCACACCTAGGCCAGTAATAAAAGGCCCGTTGTGATACCACCAAACACTAGGAAAGTCAATCCCGGGGCCCGGCCATATGGAAAATCCCAGTGCTGTCGGGACTCTCCATATAGCCGAAACCCGGGACTGACACTCCTAACCGACACCGCTACCCCTCCTCGAACCATTTTGATAACTTGATGAAGGCCATCAAGTCCTTTATGTCTAGCTCCGCGACCTGGCTTAAGCTAACCAGGAAGGGAACTCCCAGAGAGCGCCTTCTCGCTCCGCTTAAGGCCGGGCAGTTGCAGATGAGGTGCTCCACCGTTTCCTCTTCCTCATCATCTTTGCAACTCCTGCAGCATCGTCGGTAGGGAACGCCTAGCCTTGCTGCGTGCCTACCAATAAGGCAGTGCCCGGTTAAAACACCTATTAATATGGAGATTTCCTTCCTTTTTAGGGCGTATATGTGTCTAGATCTTTTAAGATCGCATTTTGGCCAGGTTTGCTTGGATATCCGGCACCCTGGGGCTTGTAGCCATCTTTCGTTGGCTTCGCGGAGTGTATGCTCCTTCAGCATTAGCTTGCACGTGGCAAACGGCATACCTATGCGCTCTTTATCTTGAAGAATCTGCTTGGTCGTGCCCTGCCTGGCAAGTTCGTCTGCCCTACAGTTTCCCTCAATGTCCCTGTGTCCCGGGACCCATGTGAGGTTCACGCGGTTCTGTTGGGCCATCTCTTGAAGAGATCGACGACAGCTGAGCGTCAGTTCAGAGTTGAACGAGTAAGAGCCAAGGGATTTGATGGCCGCTTGGCTGTCGCTGAAAATACAGATATCCTGTCCGATGGTACATTCACCTATCCAAGTCACGGCGTCCATGATTGCAGAAACTTCAGCCTGGAAGACGCTGCAGTGATCAGGTAGTCTAAAGGAGAGTTCTAGGTCCAAATCCCTTGAGTAAACCCCTCCTCCGACTCTGCCGTCTAACTTCGAGCCGTCGGTGTATATACAAGTGCCGCCATTAGTAGCGGGACACCGATCTATGTTCTCCCAGTCTTCCCTGCTGGGAATGTTTATTCTAAAACAACAATCTCCGACTGTTGTGGTCGCACACCGATCTGTGCTCAGAGGGAGAAAGCTGTAAGATCTTAGAATAACGGAGTGTCCAATAGTGCTTGCGCCCCAGACGGACGTTTCCCTTAGACGCACAGCCGATGCTGCTGCTGCCCGGTACCCTTCCAGATCGAGTGGCAAAAAGCCAAGAATGGCCTGGAGAGCTTCATTGGGCGTTGTTCTTAACGCCCCGCTTATACAGATCATGCTCGATCTGTGGACTTTTCCTAACAGATTTAGGTTTGTTGCCTTTCCTAGCGCAGGCCACCATACCACGACTCCGTACAGCATAATTGGCTGGATTATCGCAGTGTAGATCCATCTGCAAATTTTGGGGCTGAGCCCCCATTTTTTACCAATGGCTCTTTTACACGTGTAAAGTGCAATGCACGCTTTCCTCTGGCGCTGGATGACATTCTCCTTCCAGTTGAGCTTTCTATCTAGAACTGTGCCTAGGAATTTGGCTTTGTCAGCTAAGTTCAGGCGCACGCCATCTAGTTCTGGTAGGTTCAGCGGTGGTATCTTGTACCGCCTGGTATAAAGGACAAGCTCCACCTTTCCCGGGTTGATGCTAAGTCCGCAGCGAGAGGACCATGAAGAAACTTCTCGCAGTGCTACTTGCATCAAGTCACACAGGGTTTGTGGGAATTTGCCCCTATATGCAATAGCTAAATCGTCTGCATATGCCACTATCTTCCCGCCCCCCCACCTTGTGTCTCGTAGCAGCGAGTTTACGGTGAGGTTCCATAGGAGCGGGGAGAGAACACCACCCTGAGGCGTTCCTCTTGTGACATAGCGTGAAAGATCAACTGTTCCCAGTGAAGAAACTATTTTCCTTCCCTTTAGTAGTTGATCAATTAGTCCAATAAGAGACCTATTTATGCCCAGGTTTGTTAAAGCAGTGTTAATAGCCTCCGGCCTTATATTGTTGAAAGCCCCTTCGATGTCCAGAAAGGCCACGAGACAGTACTCCTTTTCGTGCAATGATTTTTCAACAATAGAGACTAGGCTGTGGAGCGCAGTTTCCGTTGATTTACCTTTGGTGTAGGCATGTTGATAGCTAGAAATAAGGTTGCTATCAATAGTAGAGGAGAGATAATCGCACGATTTGGCGTGGCGGGAACCCTGCTGTCTGAAGCAGCATTAACGTTAGTGTGCTCAGGTTTAGCCACGATCGTGACGTCGAGGCCTTCTTCGTCAAGCAGGCTTTCTTCTATCGCCGAGTTGTTCGCAGCACCATCGCAATTTGACGTGGCGGATAACATACTTTCCGCGTCGGACTCCTCTGCTTCCCCTTCCGATACCTCGATCTCCGAGTCCTCCGGAGCGTCCGGAATAGCAGCGCGCTGTGCATCGCCACGGTATACGTGGATCACGATCTGACCCAAGCCGTAATGCACTCGTCCGTTGCACCGTTTAAGGGGCTCGAGCGCCTCCTTATTCAGAGTGATAACCACCTGTCTATTGGGCCCAACCACATCATCGACCAGATTGACGCCCCAATCCTGCGTCGGGAGAGACGGATTCCAGACCTGCAGCATCTCAAGAATATTCTCGGGTTCTGCAGGGACGGCAGGAATCCATGCCCTTGCCCTTGGCCGAGCAGGAATGTCCTTCCAGTCGACGACATCTAGTCTTGCCCCTGGGTAGACTTCACCCAGTCTTGCAACTGCTGCCTTATACAGTGCGACAGTTCTTGCATCCTCGCACGCGAATATTTTGATCTGACCTTGGTGCCAGCCCGCGTCAGTACCTCGCGGCGGACTACCCGGAGACTCACGCATTAAGTGGAGGAGGGCCCTGCCCATTTCATTCCGGACATACATCCACTGGTCTTTGGGGATGGACCAACGGTCGTTACCTCGGTCAATGAAACCTATAAGGATTCTGTCTTTGGTTACTTCAGCAAAGCTGAGTTTTCCCACTACGGGGTTGACCTGATGCCGCTTCGGATGGGGGTCTACCTCTCCGTCCGATCTCTGGCGTTTGAAAGGATTACCGTTCACCCTCTTAGGCACATAGGGCCTCTGGAAATTTGGTATCAGAGCTTTCGCTTCCTCCACCATCTTCCTTTCTTCCGGCGACAGCTTCTCCTGCGATGCTCCCTCATATTTTTTAAGGATCCTTGCGGCCTTTCTTTTATCCCAGTACGCAAAGCGTCGGGGAGATGCCTCTTTGGAGGGATTCAGACTCGTAGTTGCCATCGCGGTCTCTCCCTTTGCGGCGTCGTCCTTCTCTTTCGAAACTCTGAAACCAGGTCGTGAGACCATTGCCCCAGATGTGAAGAGATTGGGTTTCGTACCAGCGCTTGATGGAAGTTTAGCTTCCGCCGTTTTCTGCTTGACTGCGTAGGCAGCCGCACTGCTGCTTGCTCCCATCAAGTCACTCTTACTTGATAGCATTTTGGGGGATGACTGACCCGTAGTTTCCATCGCTGTCGGCCTCCCAGTTAACTTTGAGGCGGAGTTTGTCCTCCGGCGTTGTGTTTTCGCTTGCTCCAGCATAGTTCTTCTCTGCTGCGGAGTAAACGAAGTCGTTAATTGCTTTGTATTTTGTGTGTTCTTCATCTTGTTCGTACGACCCCTCGCCGGACAAGGCCAGCTTAGGGTCAAGGGTAGTGTAAGGGGAAGAGTGTCGTCCGCCGCGGCAGAGCCCCATACCGCGGTAAGACCATAGTTACTCCCTGAGGCGGCCCGGTATCAGTGAGGCTCCGTTCGACTACAGCCACGATTTGCCTCCCGGCTGCAAACGTCCAATGGGCACGGTATCGCATAACACCCTGGATTGGGAGGGAAAAGTTTTGCACATTTATATAGCGAGCTGCTTGCTTCAAGACAGACGCCCGCTTACAGCCGCACCTCTTGGTGTACAGACGCTGCGAAAAAGACCCCGGTGAGCCCTTAAACCAAGTATGTCAGAGTGGCCCCCCCGGGGCTCCCTCTCTTTCTGCCGCGAGCCTAGGTAGCTCAACGTTGCCCAGAGTGCACGAACGAGGACGCAAGAGTCGGGATTGAGCGCGGTCACTCAGCAACCACACCCCATTACACTCCATTTTGCGCCGGTACATAGTACAGTTATGTGGACAAAATTATAATACCCCTGTACTAGTACGCTTGGTATAAAAATGCCTCCCTTAAAAGTGGGCGGGGCCACGCCCACTTTAGAAAATTTATCAAAAAATCTTTATATAATGACCATGGGGATTCACCTATAAAATTATATAATTTTACCCATTTCCGTTAGCGAATTTATGTGATTTTCGAAATTTTCGATATCGAAAGTGGGCATGGTTGGAGGGCGATTTTATCCATTTTCATCAGGTATACTCCCAACGATTGTTACGTAACTGCCTGGTGCGGGAGAGGAGGAGTGGCGGGTCGGCATGGTTGTAGCCCGGCTGAGGCTCGTCGGCATTGGGGCGCAGTTCTTGCCACTTCTCCTTTCCCAACAGTCACGAAGCAAAATTAGAGTTCATGCCTGGGGAAAGAAAATATATGCAAAAAAAGAGATAGAGATATAGAAAAAGCGGGGGAAAACCTGTCCGAGTCAAGTGGAGCCTTCCCACCCCTCCTGTTCACGAGATGTGAACAGCCTTTGGACTCTACTATGGCTCCGCTTCCCGAGTAGAGTCCCCTTAAACCTGACTAATGTCCGTCTATGTGTACTTACGTTATTCCATTCTTTTCTCAACTACCCCAACTTACCATCAGTTGCCACGAGGGCAACACCTGCACCAACAAATATATGTCTTTAGTCAGACATGTTATGGACTCAATTACCTAAAGCAAAGAAAATCTTCAACCCATAAACTTCAAAGGAAATTTTCTTTTGAATGTACAATATTCAATAATTTACAACCTTTATTACAAATTATTCAAGATAGAAATAAACTCTTACGCTAACTGAAAATTT
The DNA here is from genome assembly GCA_964058755.1 of Campiglossa producta. Taxonomy (NCBI): domain Eukaryota; kingdom Metazoa; phylum Arthropoda; class Insecta; order Diptera; family Tephritidae; genus Campiglossa; species Campiglossa producta. Next base: position 7,029,665 of record CAXKVI010000007.1, read on the forward strand.
ATTCTTAATACAAAAATTTCTATTAATTATTTTCTAATCCTAACACTTAAAAGATATTCAAAATTTTAATGGCGACTGACAACTTCAAAAAAATCTTAGAATTCAACCAGCCTAATGTGTATATAGTTATTTGTGCACAGGCACACATTTAAATATAGTTAAATATTTATGAAAGTATGTGCGCTCTCTAAAATTTGTAAACAAGCTATATATATATATATGTGTATGAGGTCTCACTCAGATAAATTGGTAACTACATTTATGTGAGTATGAGCATTCTCGCTCTGAAAAAAAAAAGATCTAATAATATATATATGAAGGTATGTGTATGTGTGTGTGTGTGTATATTATTTTTCCTCTGCAAAACACTCACCTCGCTTTACAGTCCACGTTGGTACCAAAGTGACGTTGCGAGCTGAAAATAAATGAAAACAAGTAAGGAAAGCTGTCTTCGGCTGTGCCGAAGGCTAAATACCTTTCATGAATAAGCGTCACGATTTTCACGGTTTGATCCCCAGTACAGCCTGTATGAATTTAACTTTAGCTCATACCGAAATTATCGGAGCTATCGATTATATGGGGACGATGTGTTATATTGGTCCAATCTCATTCATTTTTAGCATCGACATTCCACATTCTAAAATAGCATTATTTACGAAATTTCACGTTCCTACCGATATAATTACAGAAGTTATCTACCAAAATCCGTTTATCGGAACAATCGATTGTATGGGGGCTATGTGAAATATTTATCCCATTGCAATCATTTTCAACATCGATATTTTACATATAAAAATAGCGATGCTTCCAAAATTTCGCGTTCCTATGTGTTTAATTACAGGACTTATAGCCCAAAATCCGCTTATCGGAATAATCGATTGTATGGGAGCTATGTGAAATATTTATGCCATCTCAATGATTTTCAACATCGATATTTCGCATATAAAAATAGCGATACTTCCAAAATTTCACGTTCCTACCTATATAATTACAGGAGTTATCTACCAAAATCCGTTTATCGGAACAATCGATTGTATGGGGGCTATGTGAAATATTTATCCACTCTCGATGATTTTCAACATCGATATTTCACATATAAAAATAGCAATACGTCCAAAATTTCACGTTCCTACGTGTTTAATTACAGGAGTTATAGCCCAAAATCCGGTTATCGGAATAATCGATTGTATGGGAGCTATGTGAAATATTTATCCCATCTCTATGAGTTTCAACATCGATATTTCACATATAAAAATAGCAACACTTACAAAATTTCACGTTCCTACGTGTTTAATTACAGGAGTTATAGCCCAAAATCCGCTTATCGGAATAATCGATTGTATGGGAGCTATGTGAAATATTTATCCCATTTCAATGATTTTCAACATCGATATTTTACATATAAAAATAGCGATGCTTCCAAAATTTCGCGTTCCTATGTGTTTAATTACAGGACTTATAGCCCAAAATCCGCTTATCGGAATAATCGATTGTATGGGAGCTATGTGAAATATTTATGCCATCTCAATGATTTTCAACATCGATATTTCGCATATAAAAATAGCGATACTTCCAAAATTTCACGTTCCTACCTATATAATTACAGGAGTTATCTACCAAAATCCGTTTATCGGAACAATCGATTGTATGGGGGCTATGTGAAATATTTATCCAATCTCGATGATTTTCAACATAGATATTTCACATATAAAAAAAAAAATACGTCCAAAATTTCACGTTCCTACGTGTTTAATTACAGGAGCTATAGCCCAAAATCCGTTTATCGGAATAATCGGTTGTATGGGAGCTATATGTTATATTGGTCCGATCTTGCTGGTTCCGACAAATGATTCCTATATTGGAAAATGGTGGCCGCATACCAAATTTCAGCCAAATATCTCAAAAACTGAGGGACTAGTTTGCGTTCAAACAGACAGACAGACAGACAGACAGACGGACAGACGGACAGACGGACAGACGGACATGGCTAAATCAACTCATCTCGTCATCCTGATCATTTCGGTATACTTATTGATGGGTCTATCTCTTCTTCTTCTCATATTTACAAACATCGGACCAAAGTTATAATACCATTTCATGTTGATGAAAGGTATAAAAAAACAAACAACATACACAGGGCTATATTAAAGACAGTGGTTCAGTTATAGGTCTTTGACCGCTTGACCGTGGTCAAGGCTAATTTTTAAGAACAATTGTCTTTTGGGTTTTAGTTTAACAAAGCGGTTCGGTGCATATGCATTATTTTATGCATATGCTAAAAATTTTACGCATCCAAAAAAAAACAATATCGCGGCGCATAAATTAATTAGTTTAGTTAAAAAAAATTAAAAACCGCGGAATCGAGAAAAAAAATGTTTAACATATTAAAAGTGATTTAAGTGGTAAGTGCAGATAAAAATCTGATAAAAAAAAACAACAAATTTTTTTTTTTTTTTTTAATAATATAAATTGAAATGAAAATTAAAAAGAAAAAAAATGATCAAAGGGATCAAAAAATAGAAAAAATGCACAAAAAAAATGTGAAAGTGTAAGTGAAAAATGCCCTCGTGAAGGGTGGATACCTTGCCGCGGTACGAGGGCTTAAGTCGATAGCCACAGGGCTACGCTGCCCTTGTGATCATAGCTCCGTACGGCACTTCATCACGAGAGCAGCCTAGCCTCTCTGGCGCGACGACAAAGATCTTCCCCCTCCCAATCCAGGGTGTTATGCGAAACCGTGCCCATTGGACGTTTGCAGCCGGGAGGCAAATCGTGGCTGTATTTGAACGGAGCCTCTCTGATACCGGGTCGCCTCAGAGAGTAAGCATGGCCTTACCGCGGTACGGGGCTCTGCCGCGGCGGACGACACATTTTCCCCTACTCTTCCCTTGACCCTAAGCTGGCCGTGTCCGGCGATGGGTCGTACGAACAAGATGAACTCAAATTATCCAAATAAAAACGATAAACCTAAAAAACAAACAACGCCAAATTTCACTCCTCAGCAAAGGAGAGCTATGGAGGAACAGGCGAGAAAGCAACAACAACGCCGGAGGACAACCTCCGTTCCACAATCAAGGGGGGGATCGACAGCGATGGCAACTACGAGTCGGTCAACCAACCCTCTATCGACTAAGATTGACTTGATGGGAGCTAGCACCAGTGCGGTTGCCAACGCAACTAAGCGGACAACGGCAGATGCTAAACTCCCATCAACCGCTGATATGAAAACCAGTATCTTTACGTCTGTGGCAGCGGTCTCACGACCTGGCCTCGGAGTTTCGAAGGAGAAGGAAGCTGCAACTGAGATTTCGGCAAGGAGAGCGACCGCGATGGCAACTACGGGTCCGCACTCCCAGGAGACATCTCCCCGCCGCTTCACATACCACGAGAAAAGATTGGCTGCAAAGATCCTGAAGAGGTATGAAGGGGTACCGCAGGAATCGCTGTCGCCGAATTCCAGTAAATCGGTAGAGCTAGCGAAAGCTGTGATACCGGATTTCCAAAATTCTTACATGCCAAAGAGGTTAAAAGTTAACCCTTTCAAGCGCCAGAGATCGGACCTGGAGTTGAATCCCCCTCCCAAGCGGCATCAGAATACCCCTGGAGCGGGCAAACTAAGCTTTGCTGAGGTAACCAAGGACAGGATCCTTATAGACGTCCTGGACCGAGGCAATGACCGCCTGGCCATCCCTAAGGACCGGTGGCGTTACGTGCGAAATGAACTCGGCAACATTCTTCTCAATGTTGCTCCAGAGTTTCCGGGTAGTTCGGCGCGAGTAACGGATGCGGGTTGGCACCAGGGTCAGATTAAATTACTCGCATGCGAGGATGCAAAAACCGTAGCACTGTACAAGGCAGCAGCTGCTAAGCTGGGTGAAGTCTACAAGGGCGCAAAGATAGAGGTCGTCGACTGGAAGGACATTCCAGCTCGTCCAAGGGCAAGGGCGTGGATTCCGGCCATCCCTGACGAACCCGAGAGAATTCTCGGGATGCTACGGCTAATGAATCCGTCCCTGCCAACGCATGACTGGAGTGTCAATCTGGTCGGGGATGCGGTAGGGCCCGACAGACAGGTGGTGTTCACCATGAATAAAGAGTCAATCGAGCCCCTCAAAAGGTGCAATGGCCTAGTACACTACAGCGTAGGCCAGATCGTTATCCACGTATATCGTGGTGATGCTCAGCGCGCTGCCTTCTCGGCTGCTCCGGGGGAACCGGAAAACGAATTACCAGAAGAGGAAGCGGAGGATTCCGATGCGGAAAGCATGTTATCCGCCACGTCCCTTGGCGATAGTGCTGTGAACAACTCGGAGATGGAGGACAGCCTACAGGACGAGGAAGCCCTCGACGTCACGGTGGTAGCAGCCAACGCTGAGCGATTAACATCTAACGCTGCAGACAGCAAGACTCCTGCAACGCCATATCGGGCAGTTAATCGGAACAACTCGTCGTTGATAGGCAACCTCCGGGATGGGGCAAACCTCGACGATATGGGGACGGCAGGGAAGTCTGTGCGCTCTCATGTTGGTGGTGCTTCAGATTAATCTGCACAAATCTAAAGTAGCTTCGGCTGCTTTAAGTAGTCGTCTTTCTAAAGGCGACGTGGATGTGGTCCTCATCCAAGAACCCTGGGTCAATAGCTCGAGAATCTGCGGATTGGGGACTAAGGGCTTCAAGCTCATTCGAGCCAGCGAGGAGAGCAAAGTCAGAACGTGTATTTTGGTCAAGTCTGAGTTGAACTCCTTTCTCCTACCTAACTACGCCAATGGTGATATTACCGCTATCAGTCTAACGGTCGACAGCACCCGCCTGACGGTGGCGTCGGTCTATATGCCCTACGACGCCGAAGAACCCCCACCACAAATGGAGGTGAAAGACCTGGTGTCAAATTTCTGCGCGGGTAATCTTATTATTGGAGCGGACGCTAATGCTCACCATGTCCAATGGGGGAGCTCCGACATCAATGCCAGGGGCGAGTCTCTGTTTGATTACCTCTTAACAACCAACCTGGTGATTTGCAACGTGGACCTCCGCAGGGAGGTCATAGACCTCACTCTCTGTAGTGAAGGCGCTTATGAGTGGGTCAGAAAATGGCGGGTTCTGGAAGAACATTCTTTCTCCGACCACCGTTACATAGAAATGGTTTTAGACTTTATTGTAGAACAACCAATCATGAAACGCAATCCACGTAACACTGATTGGCAGTTACACAATGAAATATTAGACAGAGACCTCCCAGTACTGCCCTCACAAGCCCCCTCATCAGTAGAGGAGCTGGAGGATCTTGTTACTACATTTACATCGGCACTCTCAAATGCTCTAGGACAGGCTTGTCCAGTGCCAAAACCACGCGGTAAACACAGGCCACATTGGTGGTCCTACGATTTGGACTCGCTCCGAATATCATGCCGGAAACAATTTAACAAGGCCAAGAGCTTCGGCTCTGAGCCTCATTGGCACGAATATAAAGCTAAACTAAGGGCCTACAAAAAAGCTCTGAGACAGGCGAAGAGAACCTCGTGGAGAAATTTCTGCACTGGCGTCGAAAAGGTCGACGACACAGCGAGACTTAGACGAGTCCTCTCGAAAAGTCAAACAACCATCAGCTATTTGCGAAAGCCTGACGGATCCTGGACCAGCACGGAAGAGGAAACCCTTGAGCTGCTCTTGAATACACATTTTCCGGGGAATCTGCATGATGCACCACTAGCACCTGCAACAAACCTGGCAGTAAATATACCCATCACTGAGGAAAGAGTAAGGTGGGCAGTTAAGAGCTTTGAACCGTATAAGGCTGCCGGGCCGGACGGGATTATCCCCGCGCAGCTTATAAACACGTTGGAGACATCAGCTAAATGGCTGGTATTTCTCTTCACAGCCTGCCTGGCTCTCAACCACATTCCGGGCTCCTGGAGAAGCGCCACGGTAGTGTTTATCCCTAAGGCTGGGAAGGCATCCCACTACGAGCCAAAAGACTACAGACCGATCAGTCTCTCGTCCTTTGTACTAAAAACCTTTGAGAGGATATTAAGCGACTACCTCTTAACGACTATTGATAGCAACCTTATCTCTAGCTATCAGCATGCATACACCAAGGGTAAATCAACAGAAACCGCTCTGCACAGCCTAGTGTCTGTCATTGAGAAATCGCTGTGTGAAAAGGACTACTGTCTCGTGGCCCTCCTAGACATTGAGGGGGCTTTCAACAATATAAGCCCGGAGGCTATCAACTCCGCTCTAACTAATCTGGGAGTAGATAGACCTCTAACTGGTTTAATTGACCAACTTTTAATGGGAAGGAAAATAGCTTCTTCACTTGGTACGGTTGAGTTATCACGCTATGTCACAAGGGGAACACCCCAGGGTGGTGTTCTTTCCCCGCTTTTATGGAACCTCACAGTCAACTCGTTGCTACGTGACACAAGCTGGGGGGGCGGGAAGATAGTGGCATACGCAGACGATTTAGCTATTGCATTCAGAGGCAAGTTCCCACAAACTCTGTGTGACCTGATGCAAGTAGCACTGCGAGAAGTTTCGACGTGGTCCTCTCGCTGCGGACTTAGTATCAACCCAGGGAAGGTGGAACTTGTCCTCTTCACCAACCGGTACAAAATACCGCCACTAAGCCTACCAGAACTAGATGGCACGCGCCTGGGCTTGTCGGATAAGGCCAAGTTTCTAGGCATAGTTCTGGACAGGAAATTGAATTGGAAGGAGAATGTTCTTCAGCGCCAGAAGAAAGCTTGCATCGCTCTTTACACCTGCAAAAGAGCCATTGGCAAAAAATGGGGGCTCAGCCCTAGAGTATGCAGTTGGATCTACACGGCCATCATTCGCCCAATCATGCTTTATGGAGTCGTCGTATGGTGGCCTGCGCTGAGCAAGGCAACATACCTGAATCTGTTGCGGAAAGTCCATAGATCCAATATGATCTGTATAAGCGGTGCGCTAAGGACAACGCCCAACGAAGCCCTCCAGGTCATTCTGGGCATTTTGCCACTTGATCTGGAAGGGTTTCGGTCAGCGGCGGCATCAGCTCTGCGCCTAAGAGAAACCTCCAGTTGGGCTGCGGGTACTATTGGACACTCCAGTATTCTGGAATCTTACAGCTTTCTCCCTCTAAGCACAGATCGTTGTGCGACTACTACAGTCGGGGATAGCTGTTTCAAAATAAACATTCCCAGCAGAGAAGACTGGGAGAGGACGGATTGGTGTCCCGAAACAAATGGTGGCACTTCCATATACACCGACGGCTCGAAGTTGGACGGCAGAGTTGGAGGAGGCGTTTATTCAAGGGATTTGGACCTTGAGCTCTCCTTCAGACTACCTGATCATTGTAGCGTCTTCCAGGCGGAAGTCTCGGCAATCCTGGACGCCGCGGCCTGGTTAAGCAAACGTGTTATCGGAGAAGATATCGCTATTTTCAGCGATAGCCAAGCGGCCATCAAATCCCTTGGCTCATACACGTTCAACTCTGAACTGACGCTCAGCTGTCGTCGATCTCTTCAGGAGATGGCCCAACAGAACCGCGTAAACCTCATATGGGTCCCGGGACATAGGGACATTGAGGGAAACTGTAAGGCAGACGAGCTTGCCAGGCAGGGCACGACCAAGCAGGTTCTTCAGGATAAAGAGCGCTTAGGTATGCCGTTTGCCACATGCAAACTAATGCTGAAGGAGCACACACTCCGTCAAGCCAACGAAAGATGGCTGCAATCCCCAGGGTGTCGCATATCGAAACAAACCTGGCCAAAATGGGATCTTAAAAGGTCTAGACGCATTTATGCCCTAAGTAGGAGGGAAATCTGCATATTGATAGGGGTATTAACCGGTCACTGCCTCATTGGTAGGCATGCAGAAAGGCTAGGTATGCCCTACCGACGATGCTGCAGGAGTTGCAAAGATGATGAGGAGGAGGAAACAGTGGATCACCTCATCTGCAACTGTCCGGCTTTAAGCGGCGCGAGAACGCGCTTTTTGGGAGTTCCGTTCCTGGATAGCCTAAGCCATATCGCGGAACTGGACATAAAGGACTTGATGGGCTTCATAAAGTCATCTAAGTGGTTCGAGGAGGAGTAACGGTGTCGGTTTAGGAGTGTCAGTCCCGGGATTCTGCTATGTGGAAAATCCCAACAACTCAGGGATTTTCCATATGGCTGGGTCCCGGGACTGACTTTCCTTGTGTTGGTGGTATCACAACGGGCCTTTCAAAACTGGCCTAAGTGTGCCTCTGCGGCAGCCACTTGAACCTAACCTAACCTAAGTGAAAAATGTGTCTCGAGAATAAAAAAATGGAGCTTAGTTGAGAGGTATGGACGAGACAACAAAAAGAATAAAGATTATTAAAAACAAAGGTTTAAAAAAAATAAAAAAATATCCAAAATCAATCCCTCTTTTTTTCAAATAGATTAAAATTTAAATTTTTAGCAGTGGCAGCGTGCACTTCTGTGCCTACGCATATGCCTTAGCCGGAGTCGGCACAATAAAAAAAAATCGTATAAAAAAACAAAGAAGCTAAAGGTAAGAAAAATTCAACTAATCCAAACAGATTAAAGTGAAATTATACTCACTAACTTATAAAACTAATAAATAAATGTTAATGAATTCATAAATGCAAAAATTTAACAAATCAAAAATTCAAAGTTTTAAAGTTTTTCTCAAAATAGTTAGTTGGGTAATGCACACTTTTAAATGTACAGAAGTGTGTGTGATGGTGGTGGTAGTAAAAATTAAAAGTTGAAGTTGGTGAGCACGCTGTCGCTGAACCGAGCTTAGCTACTCTCTCTCTCTCCTCTCTGCTGTGTTTCCGTGTTAGTGCTATGTTTTGTGTCGCCGTGTATTTGTGTGGTGAGTGAATGTTTCAAAGTAGATGTTGCCGAGTAGATATTTATGTTGCTGAACCGTGGTTGATTGCGCCACCTAATGATTTCCAACACTTTGAGTGCTGCTGTGGCAATTAGTAATGTTGCTTAGGTTGATGCTGTGTTGAAATGTAAAAAATGTTGTGTTCTATCCTCTTGTGTAGTGTTTGACGTGCCGGTATGATGTTAAATTTTGGTCTGATGTCGATTCCCTGTATTTTTGTGAGTGAGTGTGTGTGCGTGTGAATATAATTTTTTTTTGCCTGGTTTCCAAACTTGGGTTTGGCCCAAAGGTTGCCTTTTGGCCAGGTAAAATTCCTTCGAAGATTTTTCGTGCTATATATGTGAACGTGTGATATGATCGTTTGTTGTTGTTTTCCGTGTTTTTCTATGTGTGAATTTGTGTGTGGTTTTATGTATTTTGTTGGCGAGCGTTTATATACTTAAATGTCGCGGCCTTCGTTTGGCTTCGTGAGCTGCAATAGAGAAATGTTTATGGATATTTTTTTTTTCCAAATATTTTTATTTGTTCAAATTTCTTGATAACTTTTGTTTTCTGGCCCTTTAAAAATAAAATAAAAAAATTTTCTCGTTTACAAAAATAATCAGAAATCCATTAAATTAATTCCTTCAAAAAAAAAAAAAAAATGTTCTTCTTCTTCTTCTTTGTTTGCATACGTGCTCGTGTATATATATACATACATATATTCAAGTAAGTGCACTTGTGCATATTCTAATATTTTTGAATTTTCCGAATTATATTAAATTTTATCTAAATTAAAAATTCAAGTAAAATCCAAAACGTAAAAAAATGGGATTTTGGGTCAAAAATTTTAATTCGTGGTTTAAAATTTTATGGTTTTGACAAAAGTGCAAAAAAAATTATTTACAACAACAATCCAACATATTTGTTTGCGTTCATGCTCGTGTACATATTTACATACATATGTACACGTAAGTGCATTTATGCAGTTTTTAATCTTTTAGGAATTTTTCGAGTAAAATTTTAAAAAATAAAAAAATAAAAAAATTTGAGAAACGGTTTTGGAGCTCAAAAATATTATTTAATATTTCACGAATATTTTAGTGGATGCTGATGCAATTAAATAAACGGTCCTTTTCAGGGCCACAAAATTTCTAAACAGAGAGATCAAAAATTACGAAGCATCATTTTAGTTATAAACAAATAAAAATTATTAAAAAAAAATGTTGCAAACCCTTGCCAGAAAACCACAATCTAAATTAACAAAAATCTAATTTTTAATCGGAGCTTTACAAAACGATAAAAAAAATCTCTAGCTTCAGCAAAGTTATTCAAATAAAATTTCACAATAATTATTTTAATGAACTTTACAAAAAACAAGAAAAGGTTCTTCAAAAAAAATTTTTTAAAATTTCACAAAGTGACTTACCGGTAACTCTTCAGATTGCTTGAAGGGATTTATCTCGCCCTGGGGTGGCGGCTCTCCTGTCGCTGGCTAGGATCCTCTTGGGGACTCCTAGAGGTAAGGAAATTCACAATTTTGTTTACGCTCGCGTTTACTTCAACGTGAAACCGCACTTAAAATAAGACTTATAATTTGTACACACGCGCACCTACACTTTAAGGTGAAAAACGCACTTTGTAAATAAACTTTGTTTTCAAACACTTTTGGCACTCGATCAAGACCGTGACTTTTTCAAATTTGATCTGTCGATCAGCGGAACCCCTTTTTATACACCATTGTCCTTGCGGCATTTCGGGCACCGTACGGCACGAATTGCCTGCCTGCTTTGGTCGAACCAAGCCGCGTTCGACACTTAAGCGGCACGTATATGTGCATATGTACGAGCAACATTTTAACCCACTCACACCATTATCCACCCGCTATGCAAATATCGTAAAAACGTATAAGGGAGTTCGGTTAGCGGTTGCCCATACTTCTGCTCATATACCCGCTTGCGCGTAGTCTGAGAAATCTTCAAAGGCTGTCGTTACACGATACTAGTATGCTTTTTGCCAAATTCCATCGTTCTATCGTAATCAGTTTAAAAGTTACGACCAGTCTAATTTTCAAAAATGCCTTCCTTAAAAGTGGGCGGTGCCACGCCCACTATAAAAAATTTATGGAAAAATCATAAAAGAATTACCAGGGGGATTCAACTATAAAATTATATCATTTTAGCCATTTCAGCTACCGAGATATGTCAATTTATGTGATTTTCGAAATTTTCGATATCGAAAGTGGGCGTGGTTGAAGAGCGATTTTATCCACTTTCATCAGGTATACTCCCAACGATACTAGTATGCTTTGTACCAAATTCCATCGTTCTATCGTAATCTGTTTAAGAGTTACGACCAGTAAAATTTTCAAAAACGCCCCCCTTAAAAGTGGGCGGTGCCACGCCCACTATAAAAAATTTATGGAAATATCATAAGAGAATGACCAAGGGGATTCACCTATAAAATTATATCATTTTAGCCATTTCAGCTGCCGAGATAAGCCAATTTGTGTGATTTTCGAAATTTTCGATATCGAAAGTGGGCGTGGTTGAAGGGCGATTTTATCCACTTTCATCAGGTATACTCCCAATGATACTAGTATGCTTTGTGCCAAATTCCATCGTTCTATCGTAATCAGTTTAAAAGTTACGACCAGTCAAATTTTCAAAAATGCCTTCCTTAAAAGTGGGCGGTGCCACGCCCCCTATAAAAAATTTATGGAAAAATCATAAGAGAATTACCAGGGGGATTCCACTATAAAATTATATCATTTTAGCCATTTCAGCTACCGAGATATGTCAATTTATGTGATTTTCGAAATTTTCGATATCGAAAGTGGGCGTGGTTGAAGGGCGATTTTATCCACTTTCATCAGGTATACTCCCAACGATACTAGTATGCTTTGTACCAAATTCCATCGTTCTATCGTAATCTGTTTAAGAGTTACGACCAGTCAAATTTTCAAAAACGCCCCCCTTAAAAGTGGGCGGTGCCACGCCCACTATAAAAAATTTATGGAAATATCGTAAGAGAATGACCAAGGGGATTCACCTATAAAATTATATCATTTTAACCATTTCAGCTGCCGAGATAAGCCAATTTGTGTGATTTTCGAAATTTTCGATATCGAAAGTGGGCGTGGTTGAAGGGCGATTTTATCCACTTTCATCAGGTATACTCCCAACGATACTGGTATGCTTTGTGCCAAATTCCATCGTTCTATCGTAATCTGTTTAAGAGTTACGACCAGCCAAATTTTCAAAAACGCCTCCCTTAAAAGTAGGCGGTGCCACGCCCACTATAAAAAATTAATGAAAAAATCATAAGAGAATGACCAGGGGGATTCACCTATAAAATTATATCACTTTAGCCATTTCAGCTGCCGAGATATGTCAATTTGTGTGATTTTCGAAATTTTCGATATCGAAAGTGGGCGTGGTTGAAGGGCGATTTTATCCACTTTCATCAGGTATACTCCCAACGATACTAGTATGCTTTGTGTCGAATTCCATCGTTCTATCGTAATCAGTTTAAAAGTTACGACCAGTCAAATTTTCAAAAACGCCTCCCTTAAAAGTGGGCGGTGCCACGCCCACTATAAAAAATTTATGGAAAAATCATAAGAGAATAACCAGGGGGACTCACCTATAAAATTGTATAATTTTAGCAATTTCAGCTGCCGAGATAAGTCAATTTGTGTGATTTTCGAAATTTTCGATATTGAAAAAGGGGGCGTGGTTATCATCCGATTTCGCCCATTTTCAATAGCAACCTACCTTGGCCAGAAAGTAACCTGTGTACAAAATTTCATGCAAATATCTCAATTTTTACTCAAGTTATCGTGTACACGGGCGGACAGACGGACAGACGGACGGACATGCCTAAATCAACTCCTCTTTTAATCCTAAGAGCTTTCATATATGGAACTCTATATCTATCTCGATTATTTTGTGCCGTTACAAACAGCCGTTATGTGAACAAAGTTAATATACCCTTGTACTAATACTAGTACACTGGGTATAAAAATTTGCATGCACCAAATTGACATGTTTAACGCCCCTACCTCCCAGGGGTCGCACTTACCAGATTTTTGGAAGAAACAAATGGTGGGCGTCTCGGGGAAAGGAAGCCGATCAGGAAAATTTAGCTTGTTATTAATCAAAATTTCTTCCTAATGGGGGCTCTCCTAATATTATGAAAGTGGGGCTTTATGATTTCATGTATTGTTGATGATGTAAAAATTTGTTACCATTACGGTTTTATTATTAGGGGGACTCATCAAAGCTTATAAACACCTTATAAAGCGTGTAAACGTATAAATTTATCAAGTGTGTAAATGAACTGTCAAAATTTGTATGGAACGCAGTTTACACAAATTTGATAAACTTCCGCGTCGATTTTGGTGTGTAAAAAAGTGCGTGAATTTATACAATGCAATGACGCGTTCGACAAGTAATTTTTTTAATGCATTCAATGCACACTGGACATAAAGATAAGAATATGCTGAAAATGGGTCGAAAATTACTCTTTTAATGAGAATTTCATCAAGTACATATAAATTTATCTAGGGCGTTCATCTAACTGAGCTGATAAATGTATAAACTTACGCACCTGGACACCTTGTCGCGGTACGAGGGCTTAAGTCGATAGCTACAGGGCTACGCTGCCCTTGTGATCATAGCGCCACCGGTACTACATCACGAGAGAAGCCAAGCCGCTCTGGCGCGACGACTAAGATCTTACCCCTCCCAATCCAGGGTGTTATGCGACCACGTGCCCATTGGACGTTTGCAGCCGGGAGGCAAATCGTGGCTGTAATCGAACGGAGCCTCTCTGATACCGGGCCGCCTCGGAGAGTAACTATGGTCTTACCGCGGTATGGGGCTCTGCCGCGGCGGACGACACATTCCCCTTACTCTTCCCTTGACCCTAAACTGGCCTTGCCCGGCGAGGGGTCGTTCGAACAAGATGCTAAATAATAACAAAAACCCTAAAATTAAAGATGCAACAATGTATACTGCACAGCAGAGGAGGAAAATGCTGTAGCAAGCGAGAACGCAACGTCGGAGGACAAACTCCATTTCTTTATCAGCCGAGAGATCGACAGCGATGGCAACTACGAGTCGATTAGCTCTGGATAACAAGGGGGCAATCCCCAAAGTAAGTACCGGTACAAACACAGTGAAGCCAACAACGGCTGATGCTAAAGTCCTAGTAAGTGACGGTACCGAAACCAAGTCTTTAACGTCTGTGGCAGTGGTCTCATGACCTGGCCCCAGAGATCCAAATAAGGGAACGACCGCGATGGCAACTACGGGTCGAAATTTACACTAAAAGACATCTCCCAGTCGCTCTGAGTACTTGGACAAAAGAGCGGCCGCGAGGATCCTGAAGAAATACGAGGGTATTTCACAAGAGACGCTATCGCCGAATGCTAGAAAGACGGTGGAGATGGCTGAAGCTATCTTACCGAACTTCCAAAACGATTACGCGCCAAAGAAGGTTAATGGAAATCCCTTCAAACGCCAGAGATCGGACGTGGATTTAAAACCTCACCCGAAGCGACAGCAACGCGCCCCCGTAGTGGGTAAATTCAGCTTTGCTGAAGTAACTAAGGATAGGATCCTCATAGGCGTCATTGACCGAGGTAACGAAAGCTGGGCCATCCCTAGGGACCAGTGGCGGTACGTCCGGAACGCTATCGGTAATGCCCTTCTCGACATTATGGATGAGTCTCCGGGTGCCACGCCGATGGGTTCTGATGCGGGATGGCACCAGGGCCGAATCAAGGTATTCGACTGGAAGGACATCCCGGCTCGGCCAAGGGTTAGAGCGTGGATTCCTACTATCCCTGCTGAACCTGAGAGAATTCTCAGGATGCTGAGGATCATGAACCCGTCTCTCCCGACACAGGACTGGGGTGTCAATCTGGTCGAGGATGCGGTAGGGCCTGACAGGCAAGTGGTCTTCACCTTGACTAAGGAAGCACTCGAGCCCCTTAAACGGTGCAATGGACGAGTGCACTACGGCATGGGTCAGATCGTGATCCACGTATACCGCGGCGATGCACAGCGCGCTGCTATTTCGGCTGCACCGGAGGGCTCGGACATCGCAGTGCCGGTAGAGGAGTCGGAGATGTCCGACTCGGAAAGTATGGTATCTGCCAAGTCAAATGGCGAAGGAGCAGTGAACAGCTCGGAGATGGGAGACAGCTTGCTGGACGGGGAAGACCTCAACGTCACAGTGATAGCAGCTAGTCCTGAGCGCACCAATGTCAATACTGCCACAGCAGCCTCGACTGCTTTAATCAGTCGTCTCTCTAAAGGCGACATAGATGTGGTCCTTATCCAAGAACCCTGGGTCAACAGCTCAAGGATTTGCGGTATGGGGACTAAGGGTTTTAGGCTAATCCAAATCAGCGAGGGGGGCAGGGTTAGAGCCTGTATTTTGGTTAAGTCTGAGCTGAATGCCTTTCTCTTGCCCAACTATACCAATGGTGACGTTACAGCTGCCAGTTTAACAGTCGACAGTACCAGTCTGACGATGGCATCGGTCTATATGCCCTACGACGCCGAAGAACCACCGCCACAGAGGGAGGTAAAAGACCTGGTGGCAAATTTTTCCATGGGTCATCTTATTATCGGAACTGACGCCAATGCTCATCACGTCCAGTGGGGAAGCTCCGATATCAATGCTATAGGAGAGTCGTTGTTTGATTATTTGTTAACAACTAACCTGGTAGTTTGCAACGTGGGTAACGAACCAACGTTTATTACAAAAACCCGTAGGGAGGTCATAGATCTCACTATTTGCAGCGAAGGCGCTTAGGAGTGGGTCAGAAAAAGGCGCGTTCTCGATGAACACTCATTCTCCGACCACCGGTACGTAGAATTAGTTCTAGACTTTTCTGTTGAGCAGCCGGGTATGAAACGCAACCCACCGAACACTAACTGGCAGCTACACAATGAAATACTATCTAGAGACTTGCCAGCGCTGCCCCCACAAGTCCCCTCATCAGTAGGGGAGTTGGAGGATCTGGTAAAGACCTTTACAACGGCGCTCTCGAATGCCCTAGAGCAGGCTTGCCCAGTGCCAAAACCACGAGGTAAACATAGGCCGCATTGGTGGTCCTACGACCTGGACTCGCTCCGTAAATCATGTAGGACACAATTTAATAAGGCCAAGAGCCTTGGCACGGAGACTCAATGGCTCGAATATAAAGTTAAACTCAGGGCCTACGAAAAAGCTCTGAGACAGGCGAAGAGAGTATCGTGGAGAAATTTCTGCACTGGGGTCGAAAATGTCGACGATACAGCGAGACTTAGACGAGGGCTCTCAAAAACTCAAACAGCCACAAGCTATTTGCGCAAACCTGACGGATCCTGGACCAGCACGTAGAGGGAAACCCTAGAGCTGCTCTTGAATACGCACTTCCCAGGGAACTTGCATGAGGAACCCCTAGCACCTACAAAAAACCTGGCTGTACACATACCCATCACGGAGGAAAAGGTTAGGTTAGGTTCAAGTGGCTGCCGCAGAGGCACACTTAGGCCAGTTTTGAAAGGCCCGTTGTGATACCACAAAAAGGTTAGGTGGGCGGTTAAAAGCTTCGAACCGTTCAAGGCTGCCGGGTCAGACGGGATTATTCCCGCACAACTCATAAACACGCTGGAGACATCAGCCAAATGACTGGTATTTCTCTATACAGCCTGCCTGGATCTTAGCTACATTCCGTGCTCCTGGAGAAGTGCCACGGTAGTGTTTATTCCTAAGGCGGGGAAGGCGTCTCATTACGAGCCCAAGGACTATAGGCCGATCAGTCTCTCATCCTTTGTGCTCAAGACCTTCGAGAGGATAATAAATGACTACCTCTCCTCTACTATTGATAGCAACCTGATCTGTAGCTATCAGCATGCATACACCAAAGGGAAATCTACAGAAACTGCGTTTCACAGCCTAGTTTCTGTTATTGAAAAATCGCTGTATGAAAAGGAGTACTGTCTTGTGGCCTTTTTAGATATTAAAGGAGCCTTCAATAACATAAGCCCTGATGCTATAAGCACCGCTTTAACAAGTCTGGGCATAAGCAGGTCTCTTATTGGACTTATTGATCAACTGCTAAGGGGTACACGAATAGTTTCATCACTGGGCTCGGTTGACTTATCACGCTATGTCACAAGGGGAACGCCTCAGGGTGGTGTTCTCTCCCCGCTTCTATGGAACCTCACTGTCAACTCGATACTGCGAGACACAAGCTGGGGGGCGGGAAGGTAGTGGCATATGCAGATGACTTAGCTATAGTATACAGGGGCAAATTCCCACAAACCCTGTGCGACTTGATGCAAGTAGCACTGAGAGAGGTTTCCTCATGGTGCTCGCGCTGCGGACTGAGCATCAACTCGGGAAAAGTAGAACTGGTCCTTTTCACCAACCGCTATAAGATACCACCGCTAATACTACCAAAACTGAATAACGTGCACCTGAACTTGGCTGGCAAAGCCAAGTTCTTGGGCACAGTTCTGGATAGGAAACTAACCTGGAAGGAGAATGTTCTTCAGCGCCAGAAGAAAGCGTGTATTGCACTCTACACGTGAAAAAGAGCCATTGGAAAGAAATGGGGGCTCAGCCCCAAAATATGCAAATGGATCTACACTGCAATCATTCGACCAATCATGCTCTATGGAGTTGTGGTATGGTGGCCTCCGCTGAGCAAGGCAACAAACCTTAATCTGCTAGGTAAAGTACACAGATCTTGCATGATCTGTATAAGCGGTGCGTTAAGAACAACACCCAATGAAGCACTCCAGGCCATTCTTGGCCTTTTTCCACTCGATCTGGAAGGGCACCGAAACGTCCGGCTGGGGCGCAAGCACTGCTGGACATGCCTGTATTTTGGGATCCTATAGCTTTCTTCCGCTGAGCACAGATCGCTGTGCGACCACAACAGTCGGAGATAGCGGTTTTAAAATCAACATTCCCAGCAGGGAAGAATGGGAGAGCACGGATCGGAGTCCCGTCACTCATAGCGGCACTTCAATTTATACTGATGTCTCGAAGTTAGACGGCAGAGTTGGGGGAGGGGTTTATTCAAAGGATCTGAACTTTGAGCTCTCCTTCAGACTACCTGATCACTGCAGTGTTTTCCAGGCTGAAGTTTCAGCAATCATGGACGCCGCGGCTTGGATAGGCCAACACACTATCAGACAGGACATTTTTATATTCAGCGACAGCCAGGCGGCCATCAAATCCCTTGGCTCTTACTCGTTCAACTCTGAACTGACGCTCAGCTGTCGTCGATCTCTACAAGAGATGGCCCAACAGAATCGCGTTAACCTCACATGTGTCCCGGGGCATAGGGCATTGAGGGAAATTGTAGGGCAGACGAACTTGCGAGGCAGGGTACGACCAAGCAGGTTCTTCGCGATAAAGAGCGCTTAAGTATGCCGTTTGCCACATGCAAGGTTATGCTGAAGGAGTACACACTCCGCCAAGCCAACGAAAGATGGCTGCAATCTCCAGGATGCCGGATATCCAAAGAAACCTGGCCGAAATGGGATCATAAAAGATCAAGACAAATTTATGCCCTAAGGAGAAGAGAAATCTTCATATTAATAGGCGTATTAACTGGGCACTGCCTCATTGGTGGGCACGCAGAAAGACTTGGTGTGCCCTACCGACGATGCTGTAGGAGTTGTAAGGATGATGAGGAGGAGGAAACGGTGGAGCACCTCATCTGCAACTGCCCGGCTTTAAGTGGCGCGAGAATGGGCTTTTTGGCAGTTCCCTTCCTGGTCAGCCTACGCCAGGTCACGGAGCTGGACATAAAGGACCTGATGGCCTTCATCAAGTCATCTAAATGGTTCGAGGAGGAGTAACGGTGTCGGTATAGGAAAGTCAGTCCCGGGATTCTGCTATGTGGAGAATTCCGTTAATACCGGGATTTTCCATATGGCAGGGTCCCGGAACTGACTTTCCTAGTGTTGGTGGTATCACAACGGGCCTTTTAATACTGGCCTAGGTGTGCCTCTGCGGCAGCCACTTGAACCTAACCTACGCATTTCGTAAACTTATAAGAGTTGATGAATCCCCTTATTGTTTTATCTTATTTATTAATTCTGCTTCTCGCTAATATTGTTGATTTTGATAAATTAGTCGACCAGGTGGTTATGTTATTTTATGTTTTGGTTTGACATATTTTATGTTTTTCAGTATTGAAAATGATATGAAGTGTTTTTGAAAAAATCTACAAAAAAATTTTTTTTCTGGCATTTTTTGTTGGATTTTAAAGTGTGACACATCAATTTTTGGTCTCAAGGAGGAGGGTTTTCTCAAGAAATTTCATTGAGCTCATGTGTTTCGTTGTGGTACTTACCCACAATATCTCAGTTTCTACCACCCTAATGTAACGACCTTGTGTCAGTTAATTGAAGACCGTAAAAGATTTACGACTTTTTACGGTCTTTAATTTTCTGTTATTAGATGTATCACACTTTAAAATCCGACAACAAATGCCGAAGATATGAAGAAAAATGCAATTGGGCGACATCTAGGGTTGCCAGAAAAAAAATTGTTTTTGAAGTTAACTTCTTAGGCGGCGATATGAAGTTTTGATTGGGAGTGAAATTTTAGAATTTTAGAAAAGTACTTTCGATCGTATTCCAAATATCGTCGGCTGAGAGTGTAAACTTGCCAACGACCAAGAAAATATTTTTCAGTAGAGGCAAAAAACCAAACTTAACTTGAACTTTCAGGTTATGGTTTGAGGGCCATGAATGCCTTGAAACATAAAAAATTAAATCATATTCATATTTTAGATATTTGTATATTTATTTTGAGGCTTTTCTTTCGTTTGCCAACTGCAGAATCGGCTACTGCTTCGAAAAGTATCAAAAAGTCGATTTGGCTAAGAACGGGATTTGGCAGGTTTACACTCTTAGCCGACGATATGTAAATCTCAAGCAGGGTTGCAACTAACCGCATTTTATATATGTTTCTCTATATCTCGGGAACCGCTCAACCGATTTGGATAAAAATTTACATTATAGATAGTATGATTCATTCTAAGATTATGTGCACGGATGTTGCCACTTGGGGCGGTTCACAGGGTTGCCACTTATCTAATTTTTTTTTAATATTGAGCAAGATATGCCAATATTGGTATCAAAAGAAAAGTATTTTCGCCCGTATTCCAAATATGGAAATCTCAAGCAGGCTTGCGAGCTGGGTTGCCACCTAAGGGGTCGTGCATATATGACGTCATGTCACACCCAGTCACAAACTCCAGATGCCAGATTGGCATTATAGATAGTATGATTCATTGTAAGATTATATGCGTGGGTGTTGCCACTTGAGGCGGTTCACAGGGTCGGCACCTATCTCAATTCTTTTTTAATATTGAGCAAGATATGCTAATATGGATATCAAATGAAAGGTATTTTAGAATGTATTCCAAATATGTAAATCCCAAGCAGGGCTGCCACCTATGTATGTATGTGTGTTAAAGTGTCTGCCTCCGCAGTCCAGGCGGAGGCTCACGTGGGCCTTAGTTTGGTCCGTTGTGATACCACGAAAAGAGCCCTAATTTCCCTTTCTGTAGATCGACCTAACCCAGCAGAGCGGTCGCATCCCCCAAAAAGTTTTGTAAGAAACCTTCTGAGATACGACCGCTCCGCTGAGATGGGCCGAGGCAGGAGGCCCCAAAACGCATAAAAAACCTTGAAGGATCCGTCCGTCCGTCACCCCCATACAAAGTACAACCTATACGTTGCAACTCTATATGGTGATAATAGACAGACGGATCCCCCATGGTTCCATGTGTTTAGGGTCGGAGTTCATACACCCATGAAGCTAAACCAGCGCGTTTGTCAGATGTAGCGCAGAATATCATCTATATCTGCAGATTCTAGCTCCGCGAGGTATCCAAAGGAGTGTTTGCGGAGACATCGGTACCTGGTTTTCGACAGTGGCATAGATAGTGTTCTACACTTTCTATCTCCTCCTCGTCCCTGCAGCTGCGGCAGAAGTCATTTGTATACAGGCCCATGAGAGCGCCATGGGTTCCCATAAGACAGTGTCCTGTAAGAAGGCCCACTAGTGGGCTAATGAATAGGCGATTCAGATGAATTACCGATTGCGACCTTTTTTCGTTAAGTTTGGGCCATATTTGCCTGGACGTTCTGCAAGTCGGCTCCATGGCCCATCTTGCGTCGGGTTGTTCTATGAACCGTGAACGCAGCCAGTGCTTGCATGTATTTAGAGGGGGGCTCACCCAGCTGCCGGAGGTGATTGTATGTAGAGTGCTTCCACCTAGGGTTGCCACCTAACCGCATTTTATTTATTTTTTTTTTATATCTCGGGAACCGTTTGACTGATGTGGACAAAGTTTGGCATTATAGATAGTATGATTCATTCTAAGATTATATTCGTTGGTGTTGCCACTTGGGGCGGTCACAGGGTTGCCACCTATATAAATTTTTTTTTTAAATATAGAGCAAGATATGCCAATATGGGTATCAAATTAAAGGATAAAGTTTGGCATTATAGATAGAATGATTCACTTGGGGCGGTTCACAGGGTTGCCACCTATCTCAATATTTTTTTAAATATAGAGCAAGAGATTTCAATATTGGTATCAAATGAAAGGTACTTTCGACCATATTCCAAATACGCTAATCTCAAGCAGGGTTGTTACCTAGGGTTGCCGCCTAACCGCATTATATTTGTTTTTATTAATTTCTCGGGAACCGCTTGACCGATGTGGATATAATTTGGCATTATAGATAGAATGATTCACAGGGTTGCCACCTATCTCAATTTTTTTTTTAAATATAGAGCAAGAGATGCCAATATTGGTATCAAATGAGAGGTACTTTCGATCGTCGGCTGAGAGTGTAAACCTGCCAACGACCAAAAAAATATTTTTCAGTAGAGGCAAAAAACCAAACTTAACTTGAACTTTCAGGTTATGGTTTGAGGGCCATGATTGCCTTGAAACATCAAAAATTAAATCATATTCGCTGGCTATTACCCTGGCCTGGACCCAGAAAGTAATACTCTAGAATAGAACAGTAACGGGGCGAAAAAAAACTATATATGTTGGATTTAGCAGCTTTTCTCATCAAAAAATTTTTGATATTTGTATATTTATTTTGAGGCTTTTCTTTCGTTTGCCAACTGCAGAATCGGCTACTGCTTCGAAACGCATCAAAAACTCGATTTGGCTAAGAACGGGATTTGACAGGTTTACGCTTGTAGCCGACGATATGGAAATCTTAGGCAGGGTTGTCACCTAAACGCATTTTATTTATTTTTCTCTATATCTCGGGAACCCTTCGACCGATTTGGATAAAGATTCGCTTTATATATAGTGTGATTCATTCTAAGATTATATGCGTGGGTGTTTCCGTTTGGGGCTGTTCACAGGCTTGAGACCTATCTCATTTTTTTTTATTCGGTCGCATTTCAAATATGACAATTTCTAGCAGGGTTGCCAGCTAAGGTTGCCCCCAAACCGTATTTTATTTATTTTTCCTTATATCTCGGGAACCGCCTTGCCGTTTTGTATTAAATTTGGCATTATTAGCAGTATGATTCATTCTAAGACTATATACATGGCGGTTTCCACTTGGGGTGGTTCAAAGGGTTGCCACCTATCTATTTTATTTTTATTTTTATGCCTATATGGGTATCAAGTGAAAGGTATTTGCGACCGTGTTTCAAATATTTAAATTTCAAGCAGGCTTGCCACCTAGTAATTTTATTCAAATTAATTTTAAAATATTTTTTCAAAAAAAATCTCGATGTTCACTGCCTGATCCTTTATAGACGGAGAGCTGACAACAAAAAAATCAGGTCACTCGGTGCAAGGTTGATTTCCCAGTGAACCCAACCACGCTCAATATAAAATGTCTAAGACTAGCTAAAGATGATACTTATGAACCTCTAAGAATCCTCATACTCAGAAAATTGGGTTGGTTCACTCACAGGTTTTTTCAGTAGGAATTCTGGCGGCCGAGCTGACGTGACCCGATTCTTACGTCGGACAGACGGACAGGACGACTTATTTTTGAAAGTCTTTTTGCTTTCCAGTACAAATATAATACAACTCTGAAATTCTTGAAATTACAACTTCAAGATGCTATAACTTTCTTGTTTGTCTTTCGAATTTAAGTTTTTTTCTTTGTTTGAATGATATTTGCTTTGTCTTTCAAACTAGCAAACTGGTTGTAAATTGACCGAAGAATGACCAAGTAATGGTCTTTTGTTCCGAAAAAAAAAGTTATTTTTGAAGTTAACTTCTTAGGCGGCGATATGAAGTTTCGATTGAGAGTAAAATTTGAGAAAATGGATGACGATGAAACGGAAGTTATGGCGCGGAAATAGAAATTGTAGCCGACTTTCAGGCGTATGTTGCAGACTTTCAGGCTCAGGCGTTTTTCTTATATCTCAGGAACCGCTCAACCGATTTGGATAAAATTTGGCTTTATAGATAGTATGATTCATTCTAAGATTATATGCGTGGGTGTTGCCACTTAGGGCAGTTCACAGGGTTGCCACTTATCTCAATTTTTTTTTAAATATTGAGCAAGATATGCCAATATTGGTGTCAAATGAAAGGTATTTTCGACTGTATTCCAAATATGTAAATCTCAAGCAGGGTTACCACGTAACCGGTAAAGTTTGACATTATAGATATGATTATGATTATGACATTATAGTTATGATTCAGTCTAAGATTATGTATTATTCACCGGGTTGCCTGTGTATATTGAGCAAGATATGCCAATATGGGTATCAAATGAAAGGAAAGGTTGCCACCTAACCCTATTTTATTTATTTTTATTGACTTCTCGGGAACCGCTTAACCGATATGGATAAGATTTGGCATTATAGATAGTATGATTAATTCTATGATTATATGCGTGGGTGTTGCCACTTGGGGCGGTTCACAAGGTTGCCACCTATATCAATTTTTTTAAATATTGAGCAAGACATGCCAATGTGGGTGTTGAGGCCCGATGCCTAAAGTATTGAAAAATGGGCCACTCTAATGTACATTTCCAATCACCTACACCAAGCCACCCACCTGTATGTACATGCATGACTATTCGTGTTTGTCAGCACACATATACATGCAAGAGTGTGCGCATGTTTGGGTTCACCTCCCCTTAAAAACCGGAGGATGGTTTCGCGGTTCAACGGTTGTCGACGACTTGACAACTGCCTATTCTTCTGCCATCAAGCAACGAACCCGGACAGCGCAGCCCCAGGATTTCCACAACGCCATAATCAAGGTAAAATAATCTCATTGTGTAACACTATTTTCTGATAATAAACGGCCATATTTATAAGGAGATATCTCGTCAACCTCTTTTCATTTCATTTCCACAAAACCGTAAATTCGACCGCGGTGTCTGAGCTACCGCTGCGTGCCAACAACCACCACTGTTGAGTTTATTCATGGTGCATCTCACCGTAGAGAACCAGCACTACAACAACTAAAATGCAGTCCACTAAGCGGCCACAAAAATCGAGGGAAAAAACTGTCCACTATATTCAACAGTGCACTATTTGCAAAATCTACAGCCACAAACATAAGCAGCCTTTTGACCACACCACTCTGCAATTTTTTGCACAAACTACAGCCACAACATATCCTGATTTTGTCCACACTTGAACTTCACCGCATCAAAGCAACGTTAGTTGGTCATATTTCTTGCCAATTATTTTGTTAGTGTGAAACATATTTAATTTTAATAGTGCCGCGAGTTCACCCAAACGTAAGTGCGAAGAAAGGGATCCCGGTTTAGGTGAAAGTGAAATTAATAACTGATTTGCTACATAATTTGTTAAAGTTCAGCTTTGCGACTATCTGGTTTATCCCCCACCAGCGATAAGGTTTTGCACACACAGCTCAAAGTAAGAGGTAACATAACCACACATTTCACATAGCCTTTCGATTGTTGGTGTTTTTGTTTTAACTTCAATAATTTTTATTTTTTTTGGCTAAAACGCGCACAAAATAGTGTGATCGAAGGCTAGTAGTTCACTTCACGATTTAAATCAATTGAATTTCACTAAAAATTCACTTTCTCGCTCGTTTAGGTGTACCTCGCACTTTTAATTTAAATTTTTTGCGAAAATCACATTTCCACATAACCTGTATATTAGGGTGATTCAAATAAAAAAAAATTGGTTAAAATCGCACATGGCATACCATTTTGGAAGTTTCAAAGCTTCATCTTTAAGAGTATGTAAAAATATTTTCAAAAAAGTTTCAAAAATTAAAAGAAAATTCACTTTGAAAAAAATGCCATTTCTCCCCATACAAAATGTATGGGAAAGGGCGAAAAAAATAGCCACCCCTAAGGGTTAAGTTAGAGCGCTAATTTTTTGCAAGGCTTATTTTCTCATCAATACCTAACTTTTTAGGGGGTAAGACCAAGTCGACATTTTTTTTTAATCACCCTACTGTATATACGTGTGTGTGGCTGGCGAGTAAGCCAGTGTTGTTGTGGCTACATATTTTTTGAACAAAGGGTCAGAAAATACGGCCAAGTCTGCAATAATAAAGAGTTTTGAATATTAAAATAAAGAAACAAATAATTATTCAAACGACGGTTGTTTTTGAAATTGTGTTGGAGAAGTTACTTTGGCGTTTCAGTTCCCTTTGGAAATCTCTGCAATCTCACCCATTCAACCTTCATCTATCACCCCCTTTTCCTCGTTTGCCTAAAACCAACACTCAGTTGAGACCAATAAAATGGATAACTTCATCAATTAGCTGATAATAGCACGGAGTTCGAGTCCGATTATAATGATGCAGATGTAGAAACCCATACCGTCCATACATTAACTCTGCAACAAGAGGAGTTAAAAGTCCAGTGGAGGAAAGCAAAGGGGGCGTATGAGGAGCAGTGGCGTGCCTACGTGTTTCAATCAAGGCAAGCCCCAGTCCTTATAACCCCAACAAAAGCACATACTGCTGCCAAAGAACATTTCAGACGAAGAAGAAGAGTTCAGGATAGATATTTATCGACTTTTGCACACGGGGAAAAACTTAAACATTTAGGTTTCTTCAATAGGCAAGTTATTGTTCTGCAAATTTTTTAAGTTTTTCCAATCCAAGGGAAAAGGTTTACTTGCACTATTTCCCATTTGCATACATCGCAGAAGCCAAGGCTCACTTGCACAACGAAAATTTATATTTTTAACTCAGAGTTAATGTCAAATTAACTCTGAGCTAAAAAGATAACTCGGCGTCGTGCAAGTGGACCTAAGAAACCTAAAAAATAATTTTTATATTTTATAATGCCTAGCAAAAAAAAAAAAAAATATTACAGCAATCACCACTATTGAATTCTTTTTTTCTACTTTAAAATATGCGCCAATAATTTTTGAGTAGAGCTCTTTGCACATTAACATTGTAGATATGTATATACATATCCAGTTTGGCTTTAAAGCTTATAGTAACAACAGCACGAAGCTGGCTTCGTAGTTGCATACAAAATTTCTTCTAAATTCAAAAAAACTGTAGCTTCAAAAAGACATTTTAGTAAGGGATTTGAAAGCCAGGTAAAAGCCAATAAGTAAAAGCGAGATGGCAATCATCGCCTAGGCGGTTAAAGGCTATTTTAAGTAAGCAAGTAAGAGATGCCATCATATGCGCTGAAAAAATTTTATGTTAATTGTTTTGCTATCAGCCGACAGATGGCAGGAAGAGCTTTACTTATATGTTTATGCTATTGGCAGTTAGTGAAACCAAATGTAAACCTTAAAGAAATTGTTACGATACATTTTTGAAACATATTGTAGCTCATAGAGGATTAGCTAGGCAAGCCGGGCTTTTCGGCTTATATGGAAGGCACGCCACTGATGAGGAGCTAATGAGCTCAACTAAGTTAGACGCGGCTGGTATTACCTCAGTAAAAAATAAATACAAAAGTACATATGCAATTTATTTACGTTGCATGTCTAATATGTCTACACGCCAAAAAACACTAACGAAGGTAGTGAAAAGCCCAGCCGAACAGTCTGAACGGGAACACAGTATCCGCCTGCCTCCACGTGATACTGAAGTATTCAAAGGCGATTATCTCTCATGGCCTACATTTAGGGATATGTTCACGGCCATTTATATTTTGAACAAACGCCTAACACCCGTTAGGAAGCTTTTTCATCTCGTCAATAAGACAAAAGGGGAAGCGAGGGATATAGTGGAAAAAAGTGCACTCACGAATGAGGGATTTGATACAGCGTGGAAAAATTTATGCGAGAGATACGAAAACAAACGTATCTTAGTAAACACGCAATTGCAAATACTGTTTAATTTAGAGAAAGTAGAGAGTGAGTGTGGCAGCGCGATAAAAACCCTGCAACGGCAAATTAATAATTGCCTGGCGTCCGTAAGAAGTCATAAAGCTACATGCTGCTCAGCGTATGAAAATGCTGGTCGCCAGGCGTCGTACGCTTAGAAAAGAAGGAGCATTTGTTTACATTTTTCATTTTCGATTTTTGTGTGCCGTGGCTTTGCTTTCTTGTTTCGAATCAAATTAATTGTTTCTTTTGAAAGAAAAAATAGAAAATTTGTACAATCGGAAATAATATGTGTTAATAATATGCGGAAAATGTATTAATTAATTATAATTGCAATTTTGACAGTTCTTTGGGTGCTTTTTTTCTGCAGCGTCGTGTGCAGATCTTGAGACGCAGGGAAATTCGTGCGCAGTGAAATGACGAGTACGCGTCTATGACGATGCGCCTCATCTGCGGACTGCCTAAGTTGCCAGAGAGTACGCTTGGTCTATGGCAGCAAAGCATAGACCATAAGGTGGAAATATTCAAATGGGAGGAAATGGACAAATTCTTGTCAAATCGTTTCCAGACACTCGAAACAGTGTCTGGGTTTGTGGGGAGTGCCAGTCTACAAGGTCAAAAACCGCAAACGGCGAAAGAATGAACGATCCACCTGCAAAAAAGCTTGGTACGTACCAAGCAAAGGTCACAAAATTCATGTGTGCCAAATCCAAATCGACTCGCCATATATTACGAGCATGCACCCGCTTTTTAAGATTAACGCCGGAAGAGCGAGTAAACTTTATAAAAAGCAACGAAGTGCCCAAGCTCATACGACTGCAGCAACTCCCACTCTCGACACAATACGCTCCTACATATAGAATCGCGTCAGAACCAGGAAACAAATAACACCACCCAGTACAATATGGATAATAGTGCTTCCACTTCTACGCAATCACAAGGGAGACGGGAGGCGATCGATAAAAACGTAAAATCCTGCCATGTACATTCAAGTGCAGGTGTGCTGCTATCGACAGCTAGAGTAACCATTCGTCATATTGGTACAGACTTCCCAGCTAGAGCACTGACAGATTCTGGGTCAGAATGTTCATTTATGACAAAACGTCTTAAGCGCAGAATCAACTTACCGGCAAAGAAAATGAATGCCCGCGTATCGGGTATAACGAATGCCGTGTCGGCCCAAGTCAAGGAGGAATCCAACATCGAATTGCGTTCAACAGTGGACCCTGACTTCAGCCTAACCACATCCGTGTTAATTCTGGCCAAACTAACTGGAAATCTGCCATCCTGCCATGTCGACGCTACGACTATGCAGGCTTTTCCAGACTTAGTCTTGGCAGATAAACGATTTTATGTCAACGAGAAAGTTGACATCATACTAGGCGGATATGTATACCCGCAAATTATACTAGGTGGGCTGAAGAGGAATGTCCTTAATACACTTCTGGCCCAAGAAACTGTATTCGGTTGGATACCCACGTGGAGTCACCGGGTCCAACAACAAATATAGTGTCCTTTAACAGCGAAGTAGCTTTGGACAAAGAACTCACAAAGTTCTGGGAGTTAGAAAATCTGCCTAAACAAAAGAGTCCAAACGCAAATGATAAATACTGCGAAAAGTTATATAAGGAGACTACGCATAGGAACGAGGATGGGAGATATGTAGTCTAGCTACCATTTAGACAGGAGTACCCAGATAAGCTAAATATAGGTGGGTCTCTTAGGAGGGCGTGTGCGCAATCCTTTAGGAATGAGACACGGTTAGCAAAGGACCCAGAATTAGGAATAGAGTATACCAGGGTCCTGTCTGAATACGAGACATTAGGGCATATGCAAAAAATTACTGCCATTATGTCAGCTGAGCCGTCTGATAACTATTTTTTGCCCCATCACGCCGTAGTAAAGGCGGAGTCTGCCACCACAAAGGTGCGGGTCGTTTTTAATGCCTCAAGCCCAACGGCAAATGGTATAAGTCTAAACGACATTCTCCTACCAGGGCCAGTTCTTCAAGCAGATCTCCCAGTCCTAATACTGCGTTGGAGATTATATCGATATTTCTTCAATAGTGACATCGAGAAGATGTATAGACAAATTTGGATGAACGAAAATCATTCCAAATTTCAAAGGATAGTTTATCGCAAATCACCACAAGAACCAATAGGTCTTTTTGAGTTAAAGACAGTCACGTTTGGGGTTAATTGCGCACCGTATCTTGCAATACGAAGTCTTTTGCAACTAGCTGATGACGCAGAAACATCATTCCCAACAGCATCGAATATACTAAGGGAGGGGATGTACGTGGATGATGTATTAGCAGGGGGGCAAACACTCGCATCGGCCATTCATGCGAGAGATGAAATTCGACAGGTCTTACACTCCGCTGGATTCCCACTTTGGAAATGTACCAAACAAAAAAAAAAACGAAATAAGCAGCCCTAGCGTCACTGGCGCCGGCTAGTGGACAAGATAACGACATAAAGGAAAGAGGAAACAAGTAAGGAAAGCTGTCTTCGGCTGTGCCGAAGGCTAAATACCTTTCATGAATAAGCGTCACGATTTTCACTGTTTGATCCCAGTAGAGCCTGTGTGAATTTAACTTAAGCTCATACCGAAATTATCGGAATTATCGATTATATGGGGGAGATGTGTTATATTGGTCCAATCTCATTGATTTTTGACACCGACATTCCACATTCTAAAATAGCAATAGTTACGAAATTTCACGTTCCTACCTATTGTAGTGTACTCATACAAACATTATTTACATAGCGTGCAACAGCCACGACCCACATGCATGTCTGTTTGTATGACCGCATTTGAAAAATGCATTTGACACCTTCGGCCAATAGCGTAGCTTGAAGTATGTCAATGCTACGGCTGAGCCAGCGTTTATTCTAGAGCTCTGCTTGGCCTCATGCTAAGCACTTCTATTGGCTAATGTAAGAAATTGCCAAGCTGAATTTAAATTCAGCTACATAGAAGTCGAGAAAGAGGAGGAGTCAAGCAAATCACTTTCTGTGATTTGATTTGTATAAATAGAGTAAGATTTAAAAATAAAAATTAGAAATAAGTTCAGAACGAAACTCACAAGTTGTCTTCTGTTTTAATTCTCATGATCTTTTCCGGCTGTCTTTCGGGATAGCCTATGTGATCATCTGAATCTCTCCGGCCTTTATAATCAGAGAGATTTCCCTTAAAATAAAAATTATACATACACTGACCCCATAGGACAACTACAGGAGTTATCTACAAAATCCGTTTATTGGAACAATCGATTGTAGGGGGCTATGTGAAATATTTACCCCATTTCGATGATTTTCAACATCGATATTTCAGATATAAAAATAGCAATACGTCTAAAAATTCATGTTCCTACGTGTTTAATTACAGGAGTTATAGCCCAAAATCCGTTTATCGGAACAATCGATTGTATGGGAGCTATGTGAAATAATTATCCCATCTCGATGATTTTCAACATCGATGTTTCACATATAAAACAAGTAAGGAAGTCTAAGTTCGGGTGAAACCGAACATTACATACCCAGCTGTGCACATAAAGTGCACCGATTTTTCTTATTTTCTGTGGTAGTACTCTACATAAACATAACATGCCTGGTACCTAGTTTCGTAAATCTATCTCACACCGTTCTGAAGTTGTTAGCAGTCGAATTTAAAAATTGCTTGACTCATAAGTGGGCGGTGCCACGCCCACTTTCCAAAATTTTTAAAAATTATGTAAAGAATATGAAAGTTGATGTATGTACCAAATTATATTATTATAGCGAAATCAGTTAATTAGATATGAACTTTTCAATATTTCCACCTCCTTTCAATATAACTTTTATGAAAAAGTAGGCGTGGTCGCGAAGCGATTTCGTTTATTTTCTATAGCTGAATTTACCACAACAATAGTATGTCCTCTACGAAATTTCGTTATACTAGCATAAACTGTTCTGAAGTTATTAAGAGTCAAAATTTTAAAATTTCTTCAAATATACGTGGGCGGTACCACGCCCCCTTTTCAAAAATTTTTATAAAATCGGCCTTAGAACATCTAAATCAATACATAATGCAAATTTTATCATTGTCGCTGCTTCTAATATTGAACTAACCCATTTTATACGTTTTTCGAAATTTTCGATATCGAAAAAGGGGCGTGGTTATGGTCCGATTTTACCCATTTTCAATAGCAATCTATTCTGAACCCAAATAAGTACGCATGCCAAATTTGGTGAAGATATCTCATTATTTGCTCAAGTTATCGTGTTAACGGACAGACGGACGGACGGACGGACGGACGGACGGACGGACGGACGGACGGACATGGCTCAATCAAATTTTTTTTCGATCCTGATCATATTGATATATGGAAGTCTATATCTATCTCGATTCCTTTATACCTGTACAACCAACCGTTATCCTAACAAAGTTATAATACCCTGTGTACAAGTACAGCTGGGTATAAAAATAGCAATATGTCCAAAATTTCACGTTCCTACGTGTTTAATTACAGGAGTTGTAGCCCAAAATCCGTTTATCGGAACAATCGATTGTATGGGAGCTATGTGAAATATTTATCCCATCTCGATGATTTTCAACATCGGTATTTCACATATAAAAATAGCAATACGTCCAAAATTTCACGTTCCTACGTGTTTAATTACAGGAGTTATAGCCCAAAATCCGTTTATCGGAACAATCGATTGTATGGGAGCTATGTGAAATATTTATACCATCTCGATGATTTTCAACATCGATATTTCACATATAAAAATAGCATTACGTCCAAAATTTCACGTTCCTACGTGTTTAATTACAGGAGTTATAGCTACGGTGACCATCCGTTCTGTTTTTGGCAGAACAGTTCTGTTTTTAAGGAGCTTGTTCTGCGTATTTTTTTTTCTAAGGAAAATAACAGAAATGTTCTGTTTTTAAGCAAATGTTCTGTTTTTGTTCTGCTTTTTTGTGCCGATAACCTTTTTTAACAAATTTAATTAGTGGCTCTTAGTTAGTTTGCCCAATAATTTCAAAACTTTATGAAAAGTTTAAAATCTTTCAAAATATTTTTATCTAAG
This sequence comes from Campiglossa producta, assembly GCA_964058755.1. Taxonomy (NCBI): domain Eukaryota; kingdom Metazoa; phylum Arthropoda; class Insecta; order Diptera; family Tephritidae; genus Campiglossa; species Campiglossa producta. Next base: position 7,061,899 of record CAXKVI010000007.1, read on the forward strand.
CTGTGGTTAAATGTGGGCGGCGAGCAGTTTACTATTATTGTTGTTGTTTTATTATATGGTTGAGGGAGTTGGCCGGGGTTGCCGGTTCGAATCTCACCTCAACCAAAGTCTTTTTAATTTTATTTATTTTATTATTTTAATTTTCTATTTAGTTTAGTGGACTGTAAAATCATTTTATTAAACTTTATTGCAGCCTTAGCTGATGGGAGTGTATTGGGGTGTGGTTGCTGTGTGACCTTGCCCAATCCCGACTCTTGCGTCCTCGTTCGTACACTCTGGGCAACGTGAGCTATTCTAGGCTCGCGGCAGAAAGAGAGGGAGCCTCGGTGGGGCCACTCTGACATACTTGGTTTAAGGGCTCACCGAGGTCTTTTGCGCAGCGTCTGTTCACCATGAGGTGCGGCTGCAAGCGGGCGTCTGTCTTGAAGCAAGCGGCTCGCTATATAAATGTGTAAAAATATTTTCAAAACCCCGAAACGGGTTGTGCGCTGGGTTTGGGACCCGCCACGTAAAAAATCTAGTCCAATGAAAAAATCGAAAAAGCCTCGGATGAGAACCCCCTTTAATGTTGACGACCCGGCAAAACGAAGTAAGGACAATGAGAAGGATATTAGGGCATGTACGTGGAATGTCCGGACCCTTTCTAGGGAGCGTACCGCTGCCCGACTGGTTGATGTCCTCGCGAGCGCAAAGGCTGACATCACCGCCCTGCAGGAAATGCGATGGACGGGGCAAGGAAAGACGGTCATCGGTCCTTGTGACGTATACTACAGCGGCCAGACACGCGGCAAAGCGCGTGGTGTAGGATTTGTGGTGGGAAAGAGACTTCGCCGCCAAGTACTAGCGTTCACTCCTGTGGACGAGCGTCTCGCTGCGATCCGCATCAAGGCGAGGTTTTTCAACATAACATTTATCTGCGCCTATGCGCCGACTGAGGAGACGGACGACGCAGAGAAGGACTCCTTCTACGATAAACTTGAACAAGCCTATGATCGCTGCCCCCTGCATGATATCAAAATCGTGCTCGGCGACTTTAATGCCAAGGTGGGCAAGGAAGGAGTCTTTGGTCCTACAGTTGGAAAATTCAGTCTCCACGATGTAACATCCCCCAACGGCACTAGGTTGATTGACTTCGCCGCTTCCCGCAATATGGTCATCAGTAGTACCAGGTTCCAGCATAAGCGAATACACCAAGCTACCTGGCTGTCCCCTGATCAAAGAACAAGAAACCAGATTGATCATGTCATGATCGACGGCAGACACAGCTCCACCGTTCTAGACGTGCGTACCCTACGCGGTCCCAATATCGACTCGGACCATTATCTTGTTGCAGCCAAGATACGCAAACGCCTCTGTGCAGCGAAGAAAGTACGCACAGTAACGGAAGGAAAGTTTGACGTCGAGAAGCTGCGCGTGACACAGACAGCTGATAATTTCTCCACTCGACTCTCACACCTGCTATCGGAGAGCAATCCTCGACCTAACGATGTAACCGAGCAATGGAAGCATATCTCTCACTCATTACGTACCGCCGCTGAAGCCACTATAGGGTTTCGGCGAGCCCGCAAGAACAACTGGTACGATGAGGAATGCACCACAGCCTCGGAAAAAAAGGACGCTGCATACAGGGAGACGTTGCGAACGGGCGCAACCCGCAGTGTATGGCAACGCTATCGTGAGGCGAAGCAGGAAGAGAGACGCCTTTTCAGAAAAAAGAAACGTGAGGCCGAAAGGCGTGAGTGTGAGGAGCTTGAGACGCTGGCTGACAGGAACGATGCCCGAAAATTCTATGAAAAGATCCGGCGGATGACGGAAGGTTTAAAGACCGGGGCAAGTTCCTGTAAGGACAATAATGGCGACCTGGTAACCGACGTCCAGAGTGTACTTAAATTATGGAGGGAGCACTTCTCCTCACTGCTAAACTGCGAGGGAGACGTTGAACCCGATACCCCAATCCCTGACGATGGAAAGGTCGTCCCACCACCTGACTATGAAGAAGTGAGGATAGCTATATCCCGGCTCAAAAACAACAAAGCGCCTGGAAAAGACGGACTACCCGCCGAGCTGTTCAAACACGGAGGCGAAGAGCTGGTAAAAAGCATGCATCAGCTCTTATGCAGAATATGGTCAGACGAGTGCATGCCTCCAGATTGGAATTTAAGTGTGCTCTGCCCAATCCACAAGAAAGGCGATCCCGCTAACCCCACCAACTACCGCGGAATCAGTCTTCTTAATATCGCATATAAGGTTCTTTCTAGCGTATTGTGTGAAAGACTGAAGCCCATCGTAGACAAACTGATTGGACCTTATCAGTGTGGCTTTAGACCTGGTAAGTCTACCATCGACCAGATTTTCACGATACGCCAAATCCTGGAGAAGACCCATGATAAAAGGATCGATACACACCACCTCTTTGTCGATTTTAAAGCCGCTTTTGACAGCGCAAAAAGGAGTTGCCTGTATACCGCCATGTCTGAGTTTGACTTCCCTGCAAAGCTTATACGGCTTTGCCAAATGACGCTGAGTAATACCAACAGCTTCGTCAGAATCGGGAAGGACCTCTCTGAGCCATTTGAAACTAAACGAGGCTTCAGACAGGGCGACTCCCTTTCGTGCGATTTCTTCAACCTGATGCTAGAGAAGATAATTCGAGCAGCAGACCTAAACCGCAATGGCACAATCTTCTACAAGAGCGTACAATTGCTGGCGTATGCCGATGATATTGATATCATAGGCCTTAACAACCGCGCCGTAAGTGCTGCCTTCTCTGGGCTGGATAAAGAAGCGAAAAAAGTGGGTCTTGCGGTGAACGAGGACAAGACGAAGTACCTACTGTCATCAAAGAAAGAATCGGCGCACCTGCGCCTTGACAGGCAAGTCACCGTTGATGGCTACAAGTTTGAAACGGTGAGAGATTTCGTCTATTTGGGAACCAGCATTAACACCGAAAATAATATCAGTCTAGAAATCCAACGGAGAATCACTCTTGCCAACAAGTGCTACTTTGGACTGAGTAGGCAATTGAGAAGTAAAGTCCTCTCTCGAAGAACAAAGATCATGCTCTATAAGTCTCTCATCATACCAGTCCTGATGTACGGCTCGGAATCATGGACAGTATCCAGAGAAGATGAGATGGCCCTTGGAGTATTTGAGAGAAAAGTTCTCCGGAAGATTTATGGTCCTTCCCGTGATGCCAACGGCGAGTATCGAAGGAAATTCAACGATGAGCTGTACGAGCTTTACGCAGACCTGACCATAGTTCAGCGGATTAAAGCCCAAAGGCTCCGCTGGCTGGGTCATGTTATGCGAATGGAAGAAGAAGCTCCAGCACAGAAAGTTTTACTATCGACACCCGAATTCGGCAGCAGAGGAAGGGGGAGGCCTCGACTGAGATGGAAACAACAGGTGGAGGATGACTTGTACTCCCTTGGGGTTTCCAATTGGCGTCAGTTATCGCTAAAAAGGAATGACTGGCGTGCTTTGATTCGAAACGGCCAAAATCGCCTAGGCGGTTAAGCGTCATTATGACGCAAGCCAAGATTAGATAGCCTTAGCTGATTGACACTCACTTTACCCACATTATATTATTTTATACGTAGTATTTATTTAGGGACGTAGATCCCTTCCAAAAGTTATTTAATGAGGGTGAGCACTAGGCCTAATGAGACAGTTAGCAGCAACAGCTGAATGATACTCAGCACTAGGCCCTGAGGCAGTTAGCAGCCTTAGCTGATTGACACTCACTTTACCCACATTATATTATTTTATACCTAGTATTTATTTTGGGACGTAGATCCCTTCCAAAAGTTATTTATATGCATCGTTGTCATTAGCGGCGTAGATCCCCTTCGAAGCGTATGCATAGGAGGTTAGCGTGAGTGCTAAAACCACACTTTGTTGAAACCGCTATAAGCTATGTATTCAGAAAATTCTATAAACTATCTGCGAATTACATTGGTATGTAATGCAGAAGATATGAAATGAACGAAATGATCATAGCTTATGCCGCGTAAACAATTTTAAAAATAATTTAGTTCATGTTTAACGCGGTCAAGTGCTTCAGCGAAATCAAAAATTGAGTACGTTAAAATGCAAAAACGTACCAAATTTGGAAGTTTCGTTCCCGGAAAAAGTTCGTACCAAAAATGGCACATTTCGGCGAAAACAGCAACCGTGGTTTTGGTAGGTTTTAAATTAACAAGGAAATGTCTCTCACCATCAAGAAATACTATTCACAAAAATGAAAAGTATACTTAAAAAAAATGACTTTCAATTGATGCACTTTGGTTGAAATTATTTAAGATTGCAATTTTAATGTTTCTAAGACGTTGGCAACATTTTTTACTGCAAAGATATGATTACGCCATGAAAAACACTATTTTATTCCAAATATTGAGAGTGTAACCCCAAATAGTTTTTAGAAATTTTCACGTGAAGGAAACACCAAGCCTTAAGCAAAAAGAGTTCTGTTTTTTGAAAAAAAATTAATGGTCACCGTAGTTATAGCCCAAAATCCGTTTATCGGAACAATCGATTGTATGGGAGCTATGTGAAATATTTATCCCATCTCGATGATTTTCAACATCGATATTTCACATATAAAAATAGCAATACGTCCAAAATTTCACGTTCCTACGTGTTTAATTACAGGAGTTATATCCCAAAATCCGTTTATCGGAACAATCGATTGTATGGGAGCTATATGTAATATCGGTCCGATCTTGCTAGTGCCGACAAATGATTCCTATATTGGAAAATGGTGGCCGCATACAAAATTTCAGCCAAATATCTCAAAAACTGAGGGACTAGTTTGCGTTCAAACAGGCAGACAGACAGACAGACAGACAGACGGACAGACGGACATGGCTAAATCAACTCATCTCGTCATCCTGATCATTTCGGTATACTTATTGATGGGTCTATCTCTTCTTCTTCTTATACTTACAAACATCGGACTAAAGTTATAATACCATTTCATGTTCATGAAAGGTATAAAAAGGAAACGAAACATACAGGGTGCCTCAGATATGTTTAGTTATGTAAAGCGGCAACCAGTCGGCAGCAACGTGTCGCTGGACTTAATTGCCACAAGGGAAGGCAGCAACGTGTCGCCGGACTTAATTGCCACAAGAGAAGGAAAAACGTTCGGATAACGTTTGTTATAGGACCAAATATTAGGAAATATCGGGTACCTAATTTCAAGTTGATCCATAGGTCATCACTTCGGCTATTCGCCACCTTCCTCCCACGTATGTATATGGGCAACCGTCCTTTCTTCTCAATTGCCTACTAAGTCCAAAGTAACACTTGTTGGCAAGAGTGATTCTCCGTTGGATTTCTAAACTGACATTATTTTCAGTGTTAATGCTGGTTCCCAAATAGACGAAGCCTTTCACCGTTTCAAACTTGTAGCTATCAACGGTGACTTGGCTGACAAGACGCAGGTACGCCGATCCTTTCTTTGATGACAGCAGATACTTCTGACGGAGCTGTTGGTATCGCTCAACGTCATTTGGCAAAGCCTTATTAGCTTTGCAGGGAAGTCAAATTCAGATATGGCGGCATACAGGCAACTCCTTTTTGCGCTGTCAAAAGCGGCTTTAAAATCATGGGTCTTATCCAGGATTTGGCGTATCGTAATTCCTCGCAATTTAGCAGTGACGAGAAGTGCACCGTTCGCATCGTCTCCCGGTAGGCAGCATCCTTTTTGTCCGAGGCAGTTCTGCATTCCTCATAGTGCCAGTTGATATCATTCTGGGGGCAGCGATCATAGGTCTGTTCGAGTTTATCGTCGAAGGAGCCTTTCCCTGCGTCGTCCTTCTCCTCAGTCGGCGCATAGGCCAGATAAATGTTAGGTTGAAAAACCTCGTCTTGATGCGGATCGCAGCGAGACGCTCGTTCACAGGGGTGAACGCTAGCAGTCCTACACCACGCGATTTGCTGTGTGTCTGGCCCCTGTAGTATACGTCACAAGGTTCGATGGTCGTCTTTCCTCGTCCCGTCCATCGTATTTCCTGCAGGGCGGTGATGTCAGCCTTTGCGTTCGTGAGGACATCAACCAGTCGGGCAGCGGTACCTTCCCCGGAAAGGGTTCTGGTTTCATTGGTGTTGGTTTTTACGTGGCGGGTCCCAAACCTAGCGCACAACCCGTTTTCGGGGTTTTGACGTAAATTTACACATTTATATAGCGAGCCGCTTGATCCAAGACGCTTGCAGCCGCACCTCCTGGAGTACAGACGCTGCGAAAAAGACCTCGGTGAGCCCTTAAACCAAATACGTCAGAGTGACCCCACCGGGGCTCCCTCTCTTTCTGCCGCGAGCCTAGGAAGCCCACGTTGCCCAGAGTGTACGAAAGAGGACGTAAGAGTCGGGATTGAGCAAGGTCACTCAGCAACCACACCCAAATTATTTTTTTTTGTTTGGCCGAGTCTAATGAACACGATATTAAAATAATGTGTTTTTGAAGCCTTAATGGACTTAATGGAAGATTTACCTTTATCTCCTTTTTATAAATTACGTACAATTTTGCTGCATTGTCTAATCCATTTATGATTTTAGGTTCTCTACTCGGCAGGCAAGGCGGGCTTTCTGATGAGGAACGGTACCAGTGGTTGAAGTATACCTGGCAACCTACTGCAGAATTTAAGTTTCCCGAAGAACCGGTCTTTTCAAAAAAGCTGGTTAAGGGACCATGAATGACTAGCATATAGTAAAATTGCTGGCGGCGGATTATGCAAAGTGTGTGTGCTCTTTGGTCGACGTGAAGCGGGTACAAATGATGTGAAGCTGGGAAGACTGGTGTCGGAACCACTAGTAAAATATAAAAAGGCAATTGAGATGATCGCACACCATGAGAGCGCGAATTACCACAAAGCGAACGTGGTAGCATCCCAAAATTTTTTGATGGTGATGGAGGGAAAATCGTTAGATGTGGTTGACCAAATGAGATCCCAAGAAAGGGAAATAATCGAAAATAATCGTAAAAAACTGATTCCCATTATAAAGACAGTGATATTTTGTGGTAGGCAAAACATACCTTTGAGAGGTCACAGAGATGACGGCGAATTAGACTTGCAAAGCTCTTCTAAACATGGGGAAGGAAACTTTAGAGCTTTGCTCAAATTTCGAATCGATGCTGGGGATGAAATACTTAAGGAACATATAAGACATAGCGCTAAAAATGCTTCGTATATAAGTAAGTCAACACAAAATGACATAATTGAATGCTGTGGCGAGTTGATCAGCAATAAAATAGTGACCAAAATTAAAAAATCCAAATATTTTACCATTATGGCTGATGAGACCACAGATGTTTCCGTTTGTGAACAGTTATCAATTAGTATTCGCTATTTCGATGTGGATGAAATCGAAATAAAGGAAGATTTTCTTATGTTCATTGAAGTTGTCGAAACCACTGGTGAAAGCATTGCACAAACTATTCTGAATGCATTAGAAAAGCATGACCTTGACATTAAAATGTGCCGCGGTCAAGTTTATGATGGATGAGCAGCAAACTAAAAGGTGTTCAGGCACGTATATTAAATGATCAACCCTTAGCCTTTTTTACCCACTGCGCAAGCCACCGACTTAACTTGGCTATTAGCTCAGCCTGCACCGTACCCAGTGTAAGAAATGCAGTAGGGGTTATAGCAAGTACTGCCACTTTCTTCCGTGAATCGGCCAAACGAATACATATACCCTGCCCTTATCTCGATCGCTTCAAGCCAAAGATATTGACATACTTAATGCAGTTCAGATTATTACTACGACCACAGCAAGTTTGCAGAGACCGCATGAATCTAGCAATGACACATTAAAACAAGTAAGGAAAGCTGTCTTCGGCTGTGCCGAAGGCTAAATACCTTTCATGAATAAGCGTCACGATTTTCACTGTTTGATTCCCAGTACAGCCTGTGTGAATTTAACTTTAGCTCATACCGAAATTATCGGAGCTATCGATTATATGGGGACGATGTGTTATATTGGTCCAATCTCATTGATTTTTGACATCGAAATTCCACATTCTAAAATAGCAACATTTACAAAATTTCACGTTCCTACCGATATAATTACAGGAGTTATCTACCAAAATCCGTTTATCGGAACAATCGATTGTATGGGGGCTATGTGAAATATTTATCCAATCTCGATGATTTTCAACATCGATATTTCACATATAAAAATAGCAATAAGTCCAAAATTTCACGTTCCTACGTGTTTAATTACAGGAGTTATAGCCCAAAATCCGTTTATCGGAATAATTGATTGTATGGGAGCTATGTGAAATATTTATCCCATCTCTATGAGTTTCAACATCGATATTTCACATATAAAAATAGCAATACTTACAAAATTTCACGTTCCTACGTGTTTAATTACAGGAGTTATAGCCCAAAATCGGTTTATCGGAATAATCGATTGTATGGGAGCTATGTGAAATATTTATCCCATCTCTATGAGTTTCAACATCGATATTTCACATATAAAAATAGCAATACTTACAAAATTTCACGTTTCTACGTGTTTAATTACAGGAGTTATAGCTCAAAATCCGTTTATCGGAATAATCGGTTGTATGGGAGCTATATGTTATATTGCTCCGATCTTGCTGGTTCCGACAAATGATTCCTATATTGGAAAATGGTGGTTGCATACCAAATTTCAGCCAAATATCTCAAAAACTGAGGGACTAGGTTAGGTTAGGTTCAAGTGGCTGCCGCAGAGGCACACTTAGGCCAGTTTTGAAAGGCCCGTTGTGATACCACCAACACAAGGAAAGTCAGTCCCGGGACCCAGCCATATGGAAAATCCCTGAGTTGTTGGGATTTTCCACATAGCAGAATCCCGGGACTTGCACTCCTAAACCGACACCGTTACTCCTCCTCGAACCACTTAGATGACTTTATGAAGCCCATCAAGTCCTTTATGTCCATTTCCGCGATCTGGCTTAGGCTATCCAGGAACGGAACTCCCAAAAAGCGCGTTTCCGCGCCGCTTAAAGCCGGACAGTTGCAGATGAGGTGCTCCACTGTTTCCTCCTCCTCATCATCTTTGCAACTCCTGCAGCATCGTCGGTAGGGCACACCTAGCCTTTCTGCATGCCTACCAATGAGGCAGTGACCGGTTAATACCCCTATCAATATGCAGATTTCCCTCCTAGTTAGGGCATAAATGCGTCTAGACATTTTAAGATCCCATTTTGGCCAGGTTTGTTTCGATATGCGACACCCTGGGGATAGCAGCCATCTTTCGTTGGCTTGACGGAGTGTGTGCTCCTTCAGCATTAGTTTGCATGTGGCAAACGGCATACCTAAGCGCTCTTTATCCTGAAGAACCTGCTTGGTCGTGCCCTGCCTGGCAAGCTCGTCTGCCTTACAGTTTCCCTCAATGTCCCTATGTCCCGGGACCCATATGAGGTTTACGCGGTTCTGTTGGGCCATCTCCTGAAGAGATCGACGACAGCTGAGCGTCAGTTCAGAGTTGAACGTGTATGAGCCAAGGGATTTGATGGCCGCTTGGCTATCGCTGAAAATAGCGATATCTTCTCCGATAACACGTTTGCTTAACCAGGCCGCGGCGTCCAGGATTGCCGAGACTTCCGCCTGGAAAACGCTACAATGATCAGGTAGTCTGAAGGAGAGCTCAAGGTCCAAATCCCTTGAATAAACTCGTCCTCCAACTCTGCCGTCCAACTTCGAGCCGTCGGTGTATATGGAAGTGCCACCATTTGTTTCGGGACACCAATCCGTCCTCTCCCAGTCTTCTCTGCTGGGAATGTTTATTTTGAAACAGCTATCCCCGACTGTAGTAGTCGCACAACGATCTGTGCTTAGAGGGAGAAAGCTGTAAGATTCCAGAATACTGGAGTGTCCAATAGTACCCGCAGCCCAACTGGAGGTTTCTCTTAGGCGCAGAGCTGATGCCGCCGCTGACCGAAACCCTTCCAGATCAAGTGGCAAAATGCCCAGAATGACCTGGAGGGCTTCGTTGGGCGTTGTCCTTAGCGCACCGCTTATACAGATCATATTGGATCTATGGACTTTCCGCAACAGATTCAGGTATGTTGCCTTGCTCAGCGCAGGCCACCATACGACGACTCCATAAAGCATGATTGGGCGAATGATGGCCGTGTAGATCCAACTGCATACTGTAGGGCTGAGCCCCCATTTTTTGCCAATGGCTCTTTTGCATGTGTAAAGAGCGATGCAAGCTTTCTTCTGACGCTGAAGAACATTCTCCTTCCAATTCAATTTCCTGTCCAGAACTATGCCTAGAAACTTGGCCTTATCCGACAAGCCCAGGCGCGCATGCATACACCATCTAGTTCTGGTAGGCTTAGTGGCGGTATTTTGTACCGGTTGGTGAAGAGGACAAGTTCCACCTTCCCTGGGTTGATACTAAGTCCGCAGCGAGAGGACCACGTCGAAACTTCTCGCAGTGCTACTTGCATCAGGTCACACAGAGTTTGTGGGAACTTGCCTCTGAATGCAATAGCTAAATCGTCTGCGTATGCCACTATCTTCACGCCCCCCCCCCCCCCCCCCCCCGCTTGTGTCACGTAGCAACGAGTTGACTGTGAGGTTCCATAAAAGCGGGGAAAGAACACCACCCTGGGGTGTTCCCCTTGTGACATAACGTGATAACTCAACCGTACCAAGTGAAGAAGCTATTTTCCTTCCCCTTAAAAGTTGGTCAATTAAATCAGTTAGAGGTCTATCTACGCCCAGATTAGTTAGAGCGGAGTTGATAGCCTCCGGGCTTATATTGTTGAAAGCCCCCTCAATGTCTAGGAGGGCCACGAGACAGTAGTCCTTTTCACACAGCGATTTCTCAATGACAGACACTAGGCTGTGCAGAGCGGTTTCTGTTGATTTACCCTTGGTGTATGCATGCTGATAGCTAGAGATAAGGTTGCTATCAATAGTTGTTAAGAGGTAGTCGCTTAGTATCCTCTCAAAGGTTTTTAGTACAAAGGGCGAGAGACTGATCGGTCTGTAGTCTTTTGGCTCGTAGCGGGATGCCTTCCCAGCCTTAGGGATAAACACTACCGTGGCGCTTCTCCAGGAGCCCGGAATGTGGTTGAGAGCCAGGCAGGCTGTGAAGAGAAATACCAGCCATTTAGCTGATGTCTCCAACGTGTTTATAAGTTGCGCGGGGATAATCCCGTCCGGCCCGGCAGCCTTATACGGTTCAAAGCTCTTAACTGCCCACCTTACTCTTTCCTCAGTGATGGGTATATTTACTGCCAGGTTTGTTGCAGGTGCTAGTGGTGCATCATGCAGATTCCCCGGAAAATGTGTAGTCAAGAGCAGCTCAAGGGTTTCCTCTTCCGTGCTGGTCCAGGATCCGTCAGGTTTTCGCAGATAGCTGATGGTTGTTTGACTTTTCGAGAGGACTCATCTAAGTCTCGCTGTGTCGTCGACCTTTTCGACGCCAGTGCAGAATTTCTCCACGAGGTTCTCTTCGCCTGTCTCAGAGCTTTTTTGTAGGCCCTTAGTTTAGCTTTATATTCGTGCCAATGAGGCTCAGAGCCGAAGCTCTTGGCCTTGTTAAATTGTTTCCGGCATGATATTCGGAGCGAGTCCAAATCGTAGGACCTCCAATGTGGCCTGTGTTTACCGCGTGGTTTTGGCACTGGACAAGCCTGTCCTAGAGCATTTGAGAGCGCCGATGTAAATGTAGTAACAAGATCCTCCAGCTCCTCTACTGATGAGGGGGCTTGTGAGGGCAGTACTGGTAGGTCTCTGTCTAATATTTCATTGTGTAACTGCCAATCAGTGTTACGTGGATTGCGCTTCATGATTGGTTGTTCTACAATAAAGTCTAAAACCATTTCTATGTAACGGTGGTCGGAGAAAGAATGTTCTTCCAGAACCCGCCATTTTCTGACCCACTCATAAGCGCCTTCACTACAGATAGTGAGGTCTATGACCTCCCTGCGGGTCTTAGTGATAAAAGTAGGCTCATTACCCACGTTGCAAATCACCAGGTTGGTTGTTAAGAGGTAATCAAACAGAGACTCGCCCCTGTCATTGATGTCGGAGCTCCCCCATTGGACATGGTGAGCATTAGCGTCCGCTCCAATAATAAGATTACCCGTGCAGAAATTTGACACCAGGTCTTTCACCTCCGTTTGTGGTGGGGGTTCTTCGGCGTCGTAGGGCATATAGACCAAAGCCACCGTCAGGCGGGTGCTGCCGACCGTTAGACTGATAGCGGTAATATCCCCATTGGTGTAATTAGGTAGGAGAAAGGAGTTCAACTCAGACTTGACCAGAATACACGTTCTGACTTTGCTCTCCTCGCTGGCTCGAATGAGCTTGAAGCCCTTAGTCCCCAATCCGCAGATTCTCGAGCTATTGACCCATGGTTCTTGGATGAGGACCACATCCACGTCGCCTTTAGAAAGACGACTACTTAAAGCAGCCGAAGCTACTTTAGATTTGTGCAGATTAATCTGAAGCACCACCAACATGAGAGCGCACAGACTTCCCTGCCGTCCCCATATCGTCGAGGTATGCCCCATCCCGGAGGTTGCCTATCAACGACGAGTTGTTCCGATTAACTGCCCGATATGGCGTTGCAGGTGTCTTGCTGTCTGTAGCGTTAGATGTTAATCGCTCAGCGTTGGCTGCTACCACCGTGACGTCGAGGGCTTCCTCGTCCTGTAGGCTGTCCTCCATCTCCGAGTTGTTCACAGCACTATCGCCAAGGGACGAGGCGGATAACATGCTTTCCGCATCGGAATCCTCCGCTTCCTCTTCAGGTAATTCGTTTTCCGGATCCCCCGGAGCAGCCGAGAAGGCAGCGCGCTGAGCATCACCACGATATACGTGGATAACGATCTGGCCTACGCTGTAATGTACTAGGCCATTGCACCTTTTGAGCGGCTCGATTGACTCTTTATTCATGGTGAACACCACCTGTCTGTCGGGCCCTACCGCATCCCCGACCAGATTGACACTCCAGTCATGCGTTGGCAGGAACGGATTCATTAGCCGTAGCATCCCGAGAGTTCTCTCGGGTTCGTCAGGGATGGCCGGAATCCACGCCCTTGCCCTTGGACGAGCTGTAATGTCCTTCCAGTCAACGACCTCTATCTTTGCGCCCTTGTAGACTTCACCCAGCTTAGCAGCTGCTGCCTTGTACAGTGCTACGGTTTTTGCATCCTCGCATGCGAGTAATTTAATCTGACCCTGGTGCCAACCCGCATCCGTTACTCGCGCCGAACTACCCGGAAACTCTGGAGCAACATTGAGAAGAATGTTGCCGAGTTCATTTCGCACGTAACGCCACCGGTCCTTAGGGATGGCCAGACTGTCATTGCCTCGGTCAAGGACGCCTATAAGGATCCTGTCCTTGGTTACCTCAGCAAAGCTTAGTTTGCCCGCTCCAGGGGTCTTCTGATGCCGCTTGGGAGGGGGATTTAACTCCAGGTCCGATCTCTGGCGCTTGAAAGGGTTAACTTTTAACCTCTTTGGTATGTACGAATTTTGGAAATCCGGTATCACAGCTTTCGCTAGCTCTACCGATTTACTGGAATTCGGCGACAGCGATTCCTGCGGTACCCCTTCATACCTCTTCAGGATCTTTGCAGCCAATCTTTTCTCGTGGTATGTGAAGCGGCGGGGAGATGTCTCCTGGGAGTGCGGACCCGTAGTTGCCATCGCGGTCGCTCTCCTTGCCGAAATCTCAGTTGCAGCTTCCTTCTCCTTCGAAACTCCGAGGCCAGGTCGTGAGACCGCTGCCACAGACGTAAAGATACTGGTTTTCATATCAGCGGTTGATGGGAGTTTAGCATCTGCCGTTGTCCGCTTAGTTGCGTTGGCAACCGCACTGGTGCTAGCTCCCATCAAGTCAATCTTAGTCGATAGAGGGTTGGTTGACCGACTCGTAGTTGCCATCGCTGTCGATCCCCCCCTTGATTGTGGAACGGAGGTTGTCCTCCGGCGTTGTTGTAGCTTTCTCGCCTGTTCCTCCATAGCTCTCCTTTGCTGAGGAGTGAAATTCGGCGTTGTTTGTTTTTTAGGTTTATCGTTTTTATTTGGATAATTTGAGTTCATCTTGTTCGTACGACCCATCGCCGGACACGGCCAGCTTAGGGTCAAGGGAAGAGTAGGGGAAAACGTGTCGTCCGCCGCGGCAGAGCCCCGTACCGCGGTAAGGCCATGCTTACTCTCTGAGGCGACCCGGTATCAGAGAGGCTCCGTTCAAATACAGCCACGATTTGCCTCCCGGCTGCAAACGTCCAATGGGCACGGTTTCGCATAACACCCTGGATTGGGAGGGGGAAGATCTTTGTCGTCGCGCCAGAGAGGCTAGGCTGCTCTCGTGATGAAGTGCCGTACGGAGCTATGATCACAAGGGCAGCGTAGCCCTGTGGCTATCGACTTAAGCCCTCGTACCGCGGCAAGGTATCCACCCTTCACGAGGGAACTGAGGGACTAGTTTGCGTTCAAACAGACAGACAGACAGACGGACAGACGGACATGGCTAAATCAACTCATCTCGTCATCCTGATCATTTCTGTATACTTATTGATGGGTCTATCTCTTCTTCTTCTCATATTTACAAACATCGGACCAAAGTTATAATACCATTTCATGTTCATGAAAGGTATAAAAACTGTTCGACCAGGCTGAGGCCATTGCAAATGAACTTGGTACAGAAATCACAGTCCGTAGAACCACCGGATGTCAAATCAAACGATCAAACATTCAGACTGAATCAGTTGAAGAATATTACCGACTTTCAGTTTATATTCCATTTATAGTCTTCATGTTGAGTGAAATGTCAACCAGGTTCCCTAGCGCTCCTCTACAAAGAATCGGACAGTTGCAAAAGTTGCTGTCGCATAACTTTAACGACGAAGATTTAGATAATGTTTTGCAAGGTGCTGAAGTTTATAAAGAAGATCTTCCTTGTTTTTTAGCTTTAAACGGAGAGCTAAAAATTTGGCAACAGATGACTGAAAATATGCATATATGATGGAATATAATAAAACTGCTATTACTAAACAGAAATGCTGTTTTTTTATTATTTTAACTTTAATGTATGTTCTTAATATCCGTGTACTTGTGAAGATAAAATAAGCATATTTCAGTTGGCATACGCAGACGATTTAGCTATTGCATTCAGAGGCAAAAGTTCCCACAAACTCTGTGTGACCTGATGCAAGTAGCACTGCGAGAAGTGTAGTAGACCGCCTAGACAAGCTTCGACTCGTGCGTACGGAGCTCGTCAAAAACATTCAAACCGCCTTCGAACAATCTGCCAAACGCTACAATCTTCGTAGCAGAGCTAGAACTTTTAAAGTAGGAGACGAAGTATATCGTCGAAATTTTGCTTTAAGCGACAAGGCAAAGAAATTTAATTCGAAGTTAGCTCCAGTTTTTATTAAATCTTCAGTCCTTGCCACAAAGGGCAACAATATGTTCAAATTGCAAGATAGAGAAAATGGTAAGGTTGGCTGGTATCATATGAAAGATATTAAGGAGTACAAGGGTTAAGAAAAAGTTGTGCCATGAACTTAATATAAAAACCCTATTATGAGACAGCCATAGAAAAACTTCGTTAAGTTCTATGTATATTTTCTTTGTCTTTCAAAATCACACCACCCTTTTTCGTAGCTATATAAGCTGGGGATCTTGCTAGATCGAGCTTTTTTTTTCCTGGATATCATCTTTAAAACGGATACGCTCGTAAGTTCGCTCAAGTTTCGGGTACTTAATATATATGTTCGTGCGAAAAAGTTAATTTTTAAAATCGCAAAGTACTGGGCGAATCAGTAGATTTCGCAACCAATTACGCGTTTCCAAATATTAAACGCGAACCCGATTTCCGTCTAATTAAAATATTCCTGCTGTGGTCGAGATAGGGAATGAAGAACTACATCACCGAGATGAAGGCCGAGAACCTGCCAGGCCCAACGAAGCTGCAGTCCACCCAAGGATAATTGTGCCCGAAAATTCGTAGAAAATTAGTTTCCGTTTCTAAATTTGTTTTTTTTTATAAAAGAAAAGTTATTTTTCGTTGGAATTAAATTTTTCATGATTTGGCATATTTTCATGTATATCTACATATACATACATATGAATTTATATAAGTATATGTATACTTATTCTCAAAAAGAGTACAGTAAAGTAAAAAAAGCAAATCGTAATACTCAGTAAAAACAGTATAATATTTCCCATCGAATACCAGTTTTGTCGTGAGCTTAACGACGTACGCGTGTTAAAATCAAAAGTTAATTTTTTTTCAATAATCGATGATCTCATAATTAAAAATTTTGTATATTTTTTAAATTTAACCTAAAAATTCCAGTTTTGTAAAATGAAATATGAAAAGTCTATATATGATATATCGTAAAAATCTTATTTTTCATAGAAATAAAATTGTTCAATAAATATTGTATGTACACGTGAAAATAATGAATAAGAAATCTTAAAGAGAAAAAGAAATGAAGTGAAAGAGATTGAAAGGAAAAATTAATAAAAGTTGGGTTAGTTTTCAAAAAGATGTTTAAAAATGTTTATATAAAATACACTCTTTTACAATAATAAAATATGCTTTAAAACAACAAAATTAAAATTAAATTAAATACTTGCGTTCTAAAAATTAATTAAGAAAAAAAAATATATAAAATAAAATAATTTGGAATGGGAACACATAGTGAGAAAATAAAAGATTAAAAATATAAATTGAAATTTACAGATTTGTAAAGAAATACCTACTATAAGCATGAGATAGAGTGAGATGATGATAGTAGGAAAGTGATCAGTGAGGAAAGAAGAAGAGAGGATTCCAATATCGTATTGGAAATTCCTAACTAAAATATAACCTAAAAACTGTGCAAACCAAAAATTAAAATATTCTCCAAGAAATTGGATTACACATGTCTATGTGCAACAAGAATTACCTCTTCAACAAAGCAGAAAAAGTCGTCGAAGGCCTTCAACGAGTTCCTGCAGCCAAAATGCACGTAAGTCTTTGATTTATTATTATTTTTTTTTATGTATCTAGTTTTTTTTGGGTTTTTCTTATAATCTTGTGATTCGTACTCTCATTAATGATCATTAACTTCTCACTGTGGGAATGTGGATTCCAAGAGGGTTAATGAAACGCAATGGAATATGAATCACTACTCTATTTATTTTTTTATTTACCTTAAAAAAAAAAAAAAAATGATTGTAGAAAACTTCAAGAAAAATAGATCAATATTTTAAATTTTCCTTTTTTTTTCATTCACTTCCGCCGGAAACGAGTTGCTTTCCTATTTTAATAAATTTCCTAACCTCACGGATCTCGAAAGTCATATAGTAGGCTTGTTGTTTAAATATTGTTCCAATTTCAACCTGTCCCTATAAGTATACCTACATATGAATACTCATATAGTAGGCTCTCTAATTGAAAAGTGTTCCAATTCCAAGTTGTTCCTGTAAGTGTTAGGACTTTTAAAATTAAGTACTTTTTTCTTTGCATTACGAAAATAGTATGAATTCGATTTCTTCATCAAATTTTCTTGTTAGTTGATTAAGTTATTATTGAATAAATATGGATTGTTAATTGATTGCCTTAATATGGTCTGAAATTTAGTTGTTGTCATTTTATATTGGGACTCTTCGCTACCATCTGAAGAGTCATGGAGGGTGGGTAAAGAGCGGTGAGGAAATTGGAAGTACAACCGCCTGATAGGAAAAAGGTAGTATGTAGCTTTTGCTAAACTTTAACAATTTTTTTTGGTCATTGAAAGTGCTGTGGAAATAAATCCCCTGAACCCTTACGTGTACGTATGAATATTTTTTTCTTGTTATGCCTTGGGTTTGTCGTAAGTGGTGATTTGGTTGGTGTCTGCTTTAACGAATCCACATTAGTGGCTGAAGCTCCGGGACAGCAGGACGTACACGGGCAGACATCAACTCCTTCTACTCGTCACCATCTAAACATGGCACAAATTTCAAATAATTGTCACCCATAGTGAATATGCTAAAAGGTTCAATAACAGAAAATGGCGCCCAACGTGGGGCCCCTAGACGTAGAAACAATAAGAACAATGTTTTCAATAAATCTCTTTTAGGGGTTCTACAAATTATTATTTTGTCCTGTAGGGAATTTTTTTTTGCAAGTTAGGTAAATTGAATATTTAAGTGCAACATTGGTCTTTGTAACCATTGGTAATTGGAATTTAGTTTAAAGCGATAGGATATATTCACGTCGCACTAACCGTATCAATAGTATAGACCCTAGTTGCCAATAAACCTGACGTATTTTTCGTAGTTTGAAAACTCATATTGGATTTAATTTTAATAAGCTTGATGCATGTTTTAATTACCATTTGAGAATAGGATTTCGTTTTGATATGTTTAAATGACCATATTTCCACCAAGCTCTTTGTTGTTGCAAGTAGGAATACATGACGATTTCATGTACCTATACAACGATAAGCTTACAATGAGCAAAGTTAAACATATGCCTTTTTACCTTTTAATAATCAAACAAACACCAACAACTAAAGAGTAAGACCATAATTACCTATATTTGAATTTTTTTGAAAAAAAAAAAAAATATAAAACAAAAAATTGGTTTACCTTTTTAATAAATATTTTCTTTAATATTTTTTTTATTTACATTATATGTATTTAAATTTTTTTGAGAAGAAACATATATTTTAGAATCCTTTTTTGGAAAAATTTTTTTTCTACCTTTTAGATAGATATTTTTCTTAAATACTTTTTCAAAATTTACATAAGTACATATACATAGTTGAACTTTTGAAAAAAAGAGATCACATTTTTTTTGATAAATATTTTCCATAAATATTTTTTTTATTCATTTATGTATGCATACATACATACATACATATATTTAGACTTTGGGAAAAAAAGAGATTTCTATCTAATTTTTTTTCATAGACAATTTCCCTAAACATAATTTTTTTAATTCACGTACATACATACAATATTTTTTTTTAAATATCGATATGCCGCTGAGGCACAGTAACGAATGTTTACCACCGGGTCAAAGTTCAAATAATTTTTGTACCATTTGCCGCGAGTTTTTTACTTTGCACGCTGATGCTCTTCGTACCGCCTGCAACCACAAGTTTCATCGTACTTGCCTGATAAATTGGCTAAAAAGAAATCCCTCTTGTCCGCAGTGTAGAGCACAGTGTAGCTCCAGAGACTTTAGACCCCGACAATACAATATAACCACGCGATCACAAACAGGTAATCCGCGAAGCAGTATGGCCGACGATTTGGAAAGGACATCCACCTCACAAGCCGGTGGATCCCGTGATTCTATACAACCAGCACAGCCCCGTCCAGCTGAAGGTGACCTTGCCCAACAGCAACAAGGAGCTGAAAATATCTCTACTCAACAGCAACGAGAAACTATAGACAACCCTGTTCAACAACAACAAGAAAACACCAGTCCAATTGATACTAATAATACCTCCAATACCCAAAACGACGATAATAGGATACGTAGTCTCGTTAACGCCGTTGTTGCTGCACGACAAGCAACTGTGCTTCAGAACTTTGAGTCTAGGTTTGCACAAATAGAGCAACGCTTAGATCAGTCTGTGAACAACCTAATTTCTAGATTGCAGAACGCAACGTTGCAACCTGTTCAAAACAACCCTCAAAATTTACCTTTACCCCCGTTTGTTGATTGGCCACAAGACCCACCTGATTTCTTTAACAGCCGTAATGCTACCCCTCAACCCTATATGCCTGTGCATACAAACGCACACCAACACTCTTACAATATAGGTTCTGCTCGTCTTAGTGACATCTCACACGTTACCAATTCGGGAAAAATTGCAAGCCTCATATCAAACTGGGATATCAAATTTGATGGCTCGAACCGCTTATCTGTAGAAAACTTCATCTACAGGGTTGAATCACAAGTAATAGACACCCTTGGGGGCAACTTCACACTTTTTTGCGAACATGTGCAAAGTGTTTTCCCAAATGATGCCAAGGATTGGTATTGGCGCTATAGGCGTTCAGTTGATCGTGTCATTTGGCCAAATCCTTGCCAAGCTTTGCGAACTCACTTTGCTCAACACCGTACCGACACGGATATAAAAGAAGCCATACGCATGCGCAAGCAAGGTATGACGGAAAGCTTCGATGATTATCGCAATGCGGTCTTCAAGATTGCTGAGAACTTGAGTAGTCCACTTCCGGAGACGGAACTTGTCGAAGTTCTACAGCGAGGCTTGAGACCGCGTTTGAGACAGCAATTGTTGTATGTCTCGATTCCGTCTGTTGCTAGGTTAAGGGAGTTGTGCATTAAGCATGAAAGCTTGCTGCAAGAAATTGCCAGGCAGCCTGCTGCTACTAATACCAACTCCTTGCCCACTCCATATCGCAACCCTGCTAATCGCCGACAAATTAACGAATTAGATTTAGCAGAAGAAATTGAAAATGACCTTGTCGAAGATCCAATCGAAGTTGACGAAGTTACACGTCGTATGGGTGACACCAAACTGATGTGTTGGAATTGTCGAAAGGAGGGACACCGTTATTTTGATTGTATTGAAGAACGTACGATCTTTTGTTACGGTTGTGGCAGTGTTGGAGTTTATAAACCAAATTGTACTAGATGCGCTTCGGGAAACTTGAAAGCGAGCGAGGATTCGAAAGCGGCTCCTCGCAAAAAGTAACCAAACCCTTACCTACCAATACCTGTTTTTCTAATCCATATAAACCTGAATTACGACATTTCATACCATACAATGAACGTTTGAAATTTTATCAAGAAAAAAGAAAAGAAATTTTTGATAAACCTGAAAATACTATACCTTGTAAATCGCGCTCGGCGATTCGCTCGAATGAATACTGGAAAAAAGTAAAATCTGGGCATAAAAATCTTATTAACTTGATATGTTCGCTAAGGCAAAATTCCTCAGACTTAAGACCTTATGCCGAAATAAATCTTCTAAATGAAACACATCTAGCCTTGTTAGATAGTGGAGCCCAAGTTTCGTGTATTGGCAATAGCCTGGCGAAAAAGGTATGTGCTGACAAAAGTATTAATACAAAGCATTATTCTTGTATACAAACTGCTGATGGCAACCAACAAATTGTGTTTGGTACATATTCCTTCGACATTACCTATAAAGACAAAACTGAACGTTTACTTTTTTACATTGTGCCAAGTCTAAAACAAAATTTAATATTAGGCATAGATTTTTGGTTGAAGTTCAAGATAGCACCACATTTAATTAGCCAAATTAACTGCGAAAGCAGCCAATCCAACATGGATGCTAGTAGCGGCGAAAATAATATGCACACCTTGGCGTATGAGCAACAAAAGCGATTGCAAGTAGTTAAAGATTTATTTCCTTCGTTTGCCAAAGAGGGCCTTGGTAAAACTAATTTAGTTGAGCACGTAATAGAATTGGAACCTAATGTCCGTCCGCTAAAACAGCGATATTTTCCTATCTCCCCTGCCGTCGAGAAACTAGTTCACAGCGAGATAGATGAAATGCTGAAATTGGGAATAATTGAAGAATCACCCAACAGTCCGTGGTCGAGTCCGGTCGTCTTAGTCCGTAAAGGTGAAAAAGTCCGTCTGTGTTTGGATTCACGCAAAGTAAACAGCGTAACTATCAAGGACGCTTATCCCTTACCCCACATAGATGGGATACTCAGTCGCTTACCAAAAGCCGAGTTTATTTCTTCGCTCGATTTAAGGCGAGCATTTTGGCAAATTCCATTGTCGGAAAAATGTCGAGACTTAACCTGTTTCACGGTACCAAACCGTCCTTTATACAGGTATCGCGTAATGCCTTTTGGCTTATGCAACGCTCCCCAGGCCTTATGCAGGCTTATGGATCGCGTAATTCCACCCAAATTAAGAGATAGTGTGTTCGTCTACCTTGACGATTTACTAATTATATCCGAAACATTTGATGCTCATATGAAAACTCTGTCCGAGGTCGCATATCATTTACGAAACGCTGGGTTAACGATCAACATAGAAAAAAGTAAGTTTTGTCTTCGCGAGGTAAAATACTTGGGGTACATCGTAGGAAATGGTACATTGCGAACGGATCCGGATAAGATCTCCGCGGTGACGCAATATCCGCAACCAACCACTATCAAACAGTTGCGTAGATTTCTTGGTATGGCTGGTTGGTATAGGCGGTTCGTACCGAACTTTGCCACAGTCACTACTCCAATGACTAATCTGCTTAAGAAATCAAAAAGTTTTAAATGGACTGAAGATGCGCAAAAGTCGTTTGACCTCCTTAAGAATTTGCTTTCATCAGCACCCATATTGTCAAATGCCAATTACGATAAACCATTCCTTATACAATGCGATGCCAGCAAACTAGGCGTAGGAGCAGTTTTGGCCCAAGTGAATGAGGATGGAGTTGAAGTGCCAGTTGCATATTTCTCGCAAAAATTAAATCGCGCTCAAAGTAATTACAGCGTGACTGAGCTTGAGTGTCTGGCAGCCATCCTGAGTGTTAAGAAGTTTCGTGCCTATGTTGAAGGCCAGGACTTCACCATTATTACCGACCACGCCAGTTTACAGTGGCTTATGAAACAAAAAGATCTAAGTGGCAGGTTAGCCCGTTGGTCGCTTAAGCTTCAGGGCTACCGTTTTAAAATTGAACATAGGCGTGGTTCGCAAAATGTTGTTCCCGATGCACTGTCGAGGCAAAACTTTGACGAGTTGGGTGAAGTTTGCCTATTTCCTCAAATTGATTTAGAATCAAATGCTTTCAAATCAGAAGAGTATGAAAAGTTGAAACAAACAATAAATGAGTCGCAAAGTAAATTGCCAGACTTACAGATAAAAGACAATAAAATATATAAACGAACAGAGCATGCGAATGGTATTGAAGACCAAGAAGTTTTGTGTTGGAAACTTTGGATTCCGAAACCCTTAATCCAAGATACTATAGAGAGAGCCCACTGTCCACCGAATAAGTGCCACGGAGGCATGGGTAAAACTTTAGAGCGTCTCCGAGCAAATTTCTATTGGCTATATTGGTAGATGCGATACTTGCCAGCAGAGTAAGTCGGCTAATACAGTCCTTCGTCCACCGATGACAGCAAATTTTAATTCCGTCCGTCCGATCCAAAGATTATATATTGATCTGTTAGGTCCGTATCCTCGTTCTAAACAAGGCAATATAGGCATACTTATAGTGTTAGATCACCTAACCAAATTCCCTTTTCTTAAGCCTATAAAAAAGTTCACGGCCACCCCAATATGCACATTTTTAGAAGAAAATATTTTTCCCATTTTCGGTACACCTGAATGTATCGTATCCGATAACGGAAGCCAATTTAAATCAGCCCAATTTGAAAATTGTCTGTCTGTTAGAGGTATTAAACACTCTTTTACCGCCCTATACAGCCCACAAGCTAACGCGAGCGAGAGGGTCAATCGCTCCGTTATAGCTGGTATCAGATCATACCTTAAAACTGATCAAACTAACTGGGATAAAAACATCCAATTGATAGCGGAAGCTCTTCGGTCATCGTACCATCAAACCATTGGCTATACGCCGTATTACGCGATGTTTGGTCAACAAATGCTTAGCCATGCTGATGACTATCAATTGCTGCGTACGCTCGAGTCTTTGGGAGGGGATTGTGTAGTAGACCGCCTAGACAAGCTTCGACTCGTGCGTACGGAGCTCGTCAAAAACATTCAAACCGCCTTCGAACAATCTGCCAAACGCTACAATCTTCGTAGCAGAGCTAGAACTTTTAAAGTAGGAGACGAAGTATATCGTCGAAATTTTGCTTTAAGCGACAAGGCAAAGAAATTTAATTCGAAGTTAGCTCCAGTTTTTATTAAATCTTCAGTCCTTGCCACAAAGGGCAACAATATGTTCAAATTGCAAGATAGAGAAAATGGTAAGGTTGGCTGGTATCATATGAAAGATATTAAGGAGTACAAGGGTTAAGAAAAAGTTGTGCCATGAACTTAATATAAAAACCCTATTATGAGACAGCCATAGAAAAACTTCGTTAAGTTCTATGTATATTTTCTTTGTCTTTCAAAATCACACCACCCTTTTTCGTAGCTATATAAGCTGGGGATCTTGCTAGATCGAGCTTTTTTTTTCCTGGATATCATCTTTAAAACGGATACGCTCGTAAGTTCGCTCAAGTTTCGGGTACTTAATATATATGTTCGTGCGAAAAAGTTAATTTTTAAAATCGCAAAGTACTGGGCGAATCAGTAGATTTCGCAACCAATTACGCGTTTCCAAATATTAAACGCGAACCCGATTTCCGTCTAATTAAAATATTCCTGCTGTGGTCGAGATAGGGAATGAAGAACTACATCACCGAGATGAAGGCCGAGAACCTGCCAGGCCCAACGAAGCTGCAGTCCACCCAAGGATAATTGTGCCCGAAAATTCGTAGAAAATTAGTTTCCGTTTCTAAATTTGTTTTTTTTTATAAAAGAAAAGTTATTTTTCGTTGGAATTAAATTTTTCATGATTTGGCATATTTTCATGTATATCTACATATACATACATATGAATTTATATAAGTATATGTATACTTATTCTCAAAAAGAGTACAGTAAAGTAAAAAAAGCAAATCGTAATACTCAGTAAAAACAGTATAATATTTCCCATCGAATACCAGTTTTGTCGTGAGCTTAACGACGTACGCGTGTTAAAATCAAAAGTTAATTTTTTTTCAATAATCGATGATCTCATAATTAAAAATTTTGTATATTTTTTAAATTTAACCTAAAAATTCCAGTTTTGTAAAATGAAATATGAAAAGTCTATATATGATATATCGTAAAAATCTTATTTTTCATAGAAATAAAATTGTTCAATAAATATTGTATGTACACGTGAAAATAATGAATAAGAAATCTTAAAGAGAAAAAGAAATGAAGTGAAAGAGATTGAAAGGAAAAATTAATAAAAGTTGGGTTAGTTTTCAAAAAGATGTTTAAAAATGTTTATATAAAATACACTCTTTTACAATAATAAAATATGCTTTAAAACAACAAAATTAAAATTAAATTAAATACTTGCGTTCTAAAAATTAATTAAGAAAAAAAAATATATAAAATAAAATAATTTGGAATGGGAACACATAGTGAGAAAATAAAAGATTAAAAATATAAATTGAAATTTACAGATTTGTAAAGAAATACCTACTATAAGCATGAGATAGAGTGAGATGATGATAGTAGGAAAGTGATCAGTGAGGAAAGAAGAAGAGAGGATTCCAATATCGTATTGGAAATTCCTAACTAAAATATAACCTAAAAACTGTGCAAACCAAAAATTAAAATATTCTCCAAGAAATTGGATTACACATGTCTATGTGCAACAAGAATTACCTCTTCAACAAAGCAGAAAAAGTCGTCGAAGGCCTTCAACGAGTTCCTGCAGCCAAAATGCACGTAAGTCTTTGATTTATTATTATTTTTTTTTATGTATCTAGTTTTTTTTGGGTTTTTCTTATAATCTTGTGATTCGTACTCTCATTAATGATCATTAACTTCTCACTGTGGGAATGTGGATTTCAAGAGGGTTAATGAAACGCAATGGAATATGAATCACTACTCTATTTATTTTTTTATTTACCTTAAAAAAAAAAAAAAAATGATTGTAGAAAACTTCAAGAAAAATAGATCAATATTTTAAATTTTCCTTTTTTTTTCATTCACTTCCGCCGGAAACGAGTTGCTTTCCTATTTTAATAAATTTCCTAACCTCACGGATCTCGAAAGTCATATAGTAGGCTTGTTGTTTAAATATTGTTCCAATTTCAACCTGTCCCTATAAGTATACCTACATATGAATACTCATATAGTAGGCTCTCTAATTGAAAAGTGTTCCAATTCCAAGTTGTTCCTGTAAGTGTTAGGACTTTTAAAATTAAGTACTTTTTTCTTTGCATTACGAAAATAGTATGAATTCGATTTCTTCATCAAATTTTCTTGTTAGTTGATTAAGTTATTATTGAATAAATATGGATTGTTAATTGATTGCCTTAATATGGTCTGAAATTTAGTTGTTGTCATTTTATATTGGGACTCTTCGCTACCATCTGAAGAGTCATGGAGGGTGGGTAAAGAGCGGTGAGGAAATTGGAAGTACAACCGCCTGATAGGAAAAAGGTAGTATGTAGCTTTTGCTAAACTTTAACAATTTTTTTTGGTCATTGAAAGTGCTGTGGAAAAAAAAAAACCCTGGACCCTTACGTGTACGTATGAATATTTTTTTCTTGTTATGCCTTGGGTTTGTCGTAAGTGGTGATTTGGTTGGTGTCTGCTTTAACGAATCCACATTAGTGGCTGAAGCTCCGGGACAGCAGGACGTACACGGGCAGACATCAACTCCTTCTACTCGTCACCATCTAAACATGGCACAAATTTCAAATAATTGTCACCCATAGTGAATATGCTAAAAGGTTCCATAACAGAAGTTTCGACGTGGTCCTCTCGCTGCGGACTTAGTATCAAAGAAAGTGGAACTAGTCCTTTTCCCCAACCGGTACAAAATACCGCCACAAGCCTACCAGAACTAGATGGCACGCGCCTGGGCTTGTCGGATAAAGCCAAGTTTCTAGGCATAGTTCTGGACAGGAAATTGAATTGGAAGGAGAATGTTCTTCAGCGCTCTTTACACATGCAAAAGAGCCATTGGCGAAAAATGGGGGCTCAGCCCTAGAGTATGCAGTTGAATCTACACGGTGATCATTCGCCCAATCATGCTGTATGGAGTCGTCGTATGGTGGCCTGCGCTGAGCAAGGTAACATACCTGAATCTGTTGCGGAAAGTCCATAGATCCAATATGATCTCTATAAGCGGTGCGCTAAGGACAACGCCCAACGAAGCCCTCCAGGTCATTCTGGGCATTTTGCCACTTGATATGGAAGGGTTTCGGGCAGCGGCAGCATCAGCATCAGTTCTGCGCCTAAGGGAAACCTCCAGTTGGGGTGCGGGTACTATTGGACACTCCAGTATTCTGGAATCTTACAGCTTTCTCCCTCTAAGCACAGATCGTTGTGCGACCATTACAGTCGGGGATAGCTGTTTCAAAATAAAGATTCCCAGCAGAGAAGACTGGGAGAGGACGGATTGGAGGAGGGGTTTATTCAAGGGATTTGGACCTTGAGCTCTCCTTCAGACTACCTGATCATTGTAGCGTCTTCCAGGCGGAAGTCTCGGCAATCCTGGGCGCCGCGGCCTGGATTACCAAACGTGTTATCAGAGAAGATATCGTTATTCTCAGCGATAGCCAAGCGGCCATCAATTCCCTTGGCTCATACACGTTCAACTATGAACTGACGCTCAGCTGTCGTCGATCTCTTCAGGAGATGGCCCAACAGAACCGCGTAAACCTCATATGGATCCCGGGACATAGCGACATCGAGGGAAATTGTAAAACAGACGAGCTTGCCAGGCAGGGCACGACCAAGCAGGTTCTTCAGGATAAAGAGCGCTTAGGTATGCCGTTTGCCACATGCAAACTAATGCTGAAGGAGCACATACTCCGAAGCCAACGAAAGATGGCTGCAATCCCCAGGGTGCCGGATATCGCAACAAACCTGGCCAAAATGGGATCTTAAAAGGTCTAGACGCATTTATACCCTAACTAGGAGGGAAATATTAATAGGGGTATTAACCGGCCACTGCCCCATTGGTAGGCATGCAGAAAGGCTAGGTGTGCCCTACCGACGATGCTGCTGGAGTTGCAAAGATGTTCAGGAGGAGGAAACAGTGGAGCACCTCATCTGCAACTGTCCGGCTCTAAGCGGCGCGAGAACGCGCTTTTTGGGAGTTCCTTCCTGGATAGCCTAAGCGAGATCGCAGAACTGGACATAAAGGACTTGATGGCCTTCATAAAGTCATCTAAGTGGTTCGAGGAGGAGTAACGGTGTCGGTTTAGGAGTGTCAGTCCCGGGATTCTGCTATGTGGAAAATCCCAACAACTCATGGATTATCCATATGGCTGGGTGTCGGGACTGACTTTCCTTGTGTTGGTGGTATCACAACGGGCCTTTCAAAACTGGCCTAAGTGTGCCTCTACGGCAGCCACTTGAACCTACTTCCTTCATACAAAAAATAATATGTAGAAATATAGATACATATATATTCTTTGACGTTATGGTGTCAGTTTAGGCCAACCTATTCTTCGTTCAGAAGCTGTGTGTATTGTACTAAATATTTTCATAAACAGTTTTTAAATAATTTCTCATCCGCTAGTGATAAATATATTATTCTTTGGCATACTTATACATACCTGTTTTGTAAAATTTTCAAAGTACTAGCTAAATTCCATGTATTAATATCAAATCCGCTTTGTGTTACATTCCAACCACCTATTTTCGTTAGGAGGTCCGTCATTGGCTTCGCTCCTAATTTCTCCATGTCATCCTGTTTATCCAAACAGGACTCATAATATAATTTAGCTTTTTTTTCGGCTTCCGATTTATACTCGCTTAATGGCTTTTCAAATACATTTCGAACTATAAGTTGATTCATTTGCTCCAATTTTCCAAAAGTACTCCAAGTTGACTTGCCTTCTGGTATTGGGTTAGCTCTTATCCATTTATTACTACAAAGAATAATATTAAAAAAATGTATTCTTTGTATTCGTTCAAATGCTTACCATGTGTATGCGTAAAAATCGTCACATGGATCTATATTTTCGTCCAAAGATTTTAGTATTTCATTTGCGGCAAATATGCAATGCTCACTCAGGCAAGGATTTTCGTTTGCTGCAAAAAGAGCAATAATATCATTTATAATATTTTTAGCCAAATACTAATATACATGTATTTTAGAAAAAAAAAATTTTATGGAAAAAAATTTTGGTTCGAAATTTGATATGCAAGTTATTATTCGCACGAGTCGCGGACGGTTAAAAAAAAGCCTGCTTTGATTGGCGGTTCAAGAAAATCTGATTCAAGTTTTTGAATTGACCCTTTTTATAACTTTACAAAATGCAATCTTAAATTCTAGCTTAGGTTAGGGTTAGATTCAATTGGCTGCCGCAGAGGGGTCTAAAGATCTATATAGAACAAGGTTTTGTAATAATTGATAACAAAATTTTACAGCATTATTTATAAATGTAGTTAACAACATTTTAAATTGCATTGATTAATAAATGTCTTAATACTAGTTTGAATATATGTAAGCACATATTGTATGACCATATAATTGTTTATGGAATAGACGCGATTCCGAGCAACATACATACTTTCGGTATACTGGGAGCGGAATGCACGCGATTCTGCGCAACATTCAGTGAGATCCTTTAGTAACCCTGCAGTAAAAAAATGTCAATTGCAAAAAAACATCTAGCTTATAAATAACTATTTTGTGGCAATTGTAGGAAATAGTGCATTTTAAGCACACTGAGGAATAACAAACGTCTAACTACGCCACAAGTCATGCAGAGGTCATGCAGAAGAGTCCGAAAATATGTTTAATTTTTCGTTTGCTTCCGTCTTTTAGCTTGTAATTTCCAGGTGGATTGGGTAAATACAAATAGTAGCTGCTTTCTAAAGAATAAATTTGATACACATAGAGTAAAATGGGGGAATTAAAAAAGGAATGGAAAAGATAAAAAAAAATTTAAAGTAAATAAATAAAAATTATAAAAAAACAAGTAAGGAAAGCTGTCTTCGGCTGTGCCGAAGGCTATATACCTTTAATGAATAAGCGTCACGATTTTCACTGTTCGATCCCCAGTACAGCCTGTTTCAATTTAACTATATTTACTATACACATTACACATCTTTGTTATAATTTAAAAAAACTTACAAAATAATAGGATCCGACTTATCGGGACAATCGATTGTATGGAGGCTATATATTATACGTGTTCAATTGTAGTGACTTACACTATACACATTACATATGTAGAAAGTACTAAAGGTGCAATATTTTACGTTCCTAACTTTTTAAATGCGGAAGTATTGGCCAAAAAACCTTATATCGGAACAACCGGTTGTATGGGGCTATATGTTATATTTACCCGATCTTCTTGATTTTCCTCTACACACTACATAAATTGAAAGTACTCAAGTTGCAAAATTTTATGTTCCTAACTTTTTAATTGCAGAAGTTTTGGCCAAAAAACCTTATATCTGAACAATCGGTTGTAAGGGGGCTATATGTTACATTTGTCCGATCTTGTTGATTTTCACTATATACACTACATAAATAGAAAGTACTCGAGATGCAAAATTTTACGTTCCTAACTTTTTAATTGCAGAAGTTTTGGCCAAAAAACCTTATATCTGAACAATCGGTTGTATGGGGGCTATATGTTACATTTGCCCGATCTTGTTGATTTTCACTATATACACTACATAAATAAAAAGTAGTCGAGTTGCAAAATTTTACGTTCCTAACTTTTTAATTGCAGAAGTTTTGGTCAAAAAACCTTAAATCTGAACAATCGGTTGTATGGGGGCTATATGTTACATTTGCCCGATCTTTTTGATTTTCACTATATACACTAAATAAATAGAAAGTACTCGAGATGCAAAATTTTACGTTCCTAACTTTTTAATTGCAGAAGTTTTGGTCAAAAAACCTTATATCTGAACAATCGGTTGTATGGGGGCTATATGTTACATTTGCCCGATCTTTTTGATTTTCACTATATACACTACATAAATGGAAAGTACTCGAGATGCAAAATTTTACGTTCCTAACTTTTTAATTGCAGAAGTTTTGGTCAAAAAACCTTATATCTGAACAATCGGTTGAATGGGGGCTATATGTTACATTTGCCCGATCTCGTTGATTTTCACTGTATACACTACATAAATAGAAAGCAGTCGAGTTGCAAAATTTTACGTTCCTAACTTTTTAATTGCAGAAGTTTTGGTCAAAAAACCTTATATCTGAACAATCGGTTGTATGGGGGCTATATGTTACATTTGCCCGATCTCGTTGATTTTCACTGTATATACTACATAAATAGAAAGTAGTCGAGTTGCAAAATTTTACGTTCCTAACTTTTTAATTGCAGAAGTTTTGGTCAAAAAACCTTATATCTGAACAATCGGTTGTATGGGGGCTATATGTTATACTGGTCCGATCTTGTCAGTTCCGACAAATGATTCCTATATTACAAAATGGTGGCCATATACAAAATTTCAGCCAGATATCTCAAAAATTGAGGGACTAGTTTGCGTTCAAACAGACAGACGGACAGACAGACAGACGGACAGACGGACATGGCTAAATCAACTCAGCTTGTCATCCTGATCATTTCGGTATACTTATTGATGGGTCTATCTCTTCTTCTTCTCATACTTACAAACATTTATAATACCATTTCATGTTCATGAAAGGTATAAAAAATGAATTTATGAAATTACTGGTGCTGGCGGAACGGACGCGGGTCCGCGCAGCGATCGGCTAAAGTTTATTTTAGTGTGACATCTATTTTGATAATTTTTTGTAGCTTCATCAAAATTTGTATTATATTTTTATTATTTCTGTGTTGGCGGAATGGCGATTTAGCTGAAAGCTTGGAACGCCTTTTTCTAGTGCCCCTTTATTACTTATTATGTTATAGATAATGACCTGCTGTGATTAAACAAAAGGCGCTTGAACGTGAAAAAGTTTACACAATCTTTTATTTAGCGTGGCAGCTCAGTAAAGAATTTCAGTCCTTTGTAGAATACATTTTTTATCTATTTCTGTTCTGTACAACGGCAGCCTGAATCTAGTGTTTTCCCTAAGTAAGTATGAGTGCGTTTTATTTATATATCTCAAGTTATCACTTAAATAATTCGGTAGCCTGCAGTGCTTTATCTATATACATATATAAAAATGTAGGGGGTTTTTTTGACGAATTGGCTCAAAAAATACTCAAGAGATTTTTACCAAATTTTGACATTTT
Organism: Campiglossa producta; assembly: GCA_964058755.1. Classification (NCBI taxonomy): domain Eukaryota; kingdom Metazoa; phylum Arthropoda; class Insecta; order Diptera; family Tephritidae; genus Campiglossa; species Campiglossa producta. The sequence continues at coordinate 7,093,782 of CAXKVI010000007.1, forward strand.
ATTCCTTGGATACGTCGTACCAAAATTTTTTTATATTTTTCCCCGCTAGATGGCGCAGGAGTCGTTATGTCTACAAAATCCGTATTTATGGTCAAATTTAGTTCATATTTGGCACATATGTTTGATATATAATCAACAATTTTGTTGCAAAAAATTAACCCTGTAGGTGGCGCTGGAGTCGAGATATTGAATTACATGGAATTTCTCCTCAATTTGCCTTATCTATATATATAAAAATGTAGGGGTTATTTTGTGACGAGTTGGCTCAAAAACTACTTAACAGATTTTTACCAAATTTTGACAGTTTATTCCTTGGATACGTCGTACCAACAATTTTTATATTTTTTCCCGCTAGATGGCGCAGGAGTCGTTATATCTACAAAATCCGTATTTATGGTCAGATTTAGTTCATATTTGTAAAGAAATTTTGTGAATAAATTATTTAAAGTAGCGCAAAATAGATATTATAGATCTTTCAATTTGTAATCCACAACATATAACTACTGAAATGAGATAAGTTCCGCAGACGAAGTCGCAGGCATCTGCTAGTATTCCATACAAATGTCATTGCATAGAAATATATTTGTGGTTTTATAGTTTAATCGTGTTAGCATGCTTATTATAGGTGTATCATAACGTTTATTAAGTATAAATCTCATAGCTCTATTTTGCATTTTTTGCAGTTTATTAATTTGCGCATCACTTGCTATGAAAAAGATTCTTCGACAGCATATAAAGTGCGGTTCGAGTATAGACCGATAGACCATGATTTTGTACCTTCTTCCTAGATACTTACAAGATCTTCGCAAAAGACCCAATTTTTTTTTGCAATTTTGTTAACTGCATAATCAATGTGGTTTTCAGATTTTAACTTATTACACTATCCGGCACATTTTCAAAAATTACAACTCCACGACATTTGATACAGGATTCCTATGTAAAATTTCCTGCTGATTCCAAATATGTAAACATTTGATTTAAAAGTAGAACAGTTTTTGAGATATTTTGAAATTTCAGTTTTTGAGATAAAAAAAAAAGTAGGACTACTAATCGTCAATATCTCCGCTAATACGACATTTGATACGTGATTCCTATGTAAAATTTCCTGCTGATTCCAAATATGTAAACATTTGATTTAATAAGTTTAACTTCCTCTATGATTTCATTTTTATACCTTTCATGAACATGAAATGGTATTATAACTTTGGTCCGATGTTTGTAAATATGAGAAGAAGAAGAGATAGACCCATCAATAAGTATACCGAAATGATCAGGATGACGAGATGAGTTGATTTAGCCATGTCCGTCTGTCCGTCTGTCCGTCTGTCTGTCTGTCTGTTTGAACGCAAACTAGTCCCTCAGTTTTTGAGATATTTGGCTGAAATTTGGTATGCGGCCACCATTTTCCAATATAGGAATCATTTGTCGGAACCAGCAAGATCGGACCAATATAACATATAGCTCCCATACAACCGATTATTCCGATAAACGGATTTTGGGCTATAACTCCTGTAATTAAACACGAAGGAACGTGAAATTTTATAAGTGTTGCTATTTTTATATGTGAAATATCGATGCTGAAACTCATAGAGATGGGATAAATATTTCACATAGCTCCCATACAACCGATTATTCCGATAAACGGATTTTGGGCTATAACTCCTGTAATTAAACACGTAGGAACGTGAAATTTTTATAGTATTGCTATTTTTATATGTGAAATATCGATGTTGAAACTCATAGAGATGGGATAAATATTTCACATAGCTCCCATACAATCGATTATTCCGATAAACGGATTTTGGGCTAAAACTCCTGTAATTAAACACGTAGGAACGTGAAATTTTGGACGTATTGCTATTTTTATATGTGAAATATCGATGTTGAAAATCATCGAGATTGGATAAATATTTCACATAGCCTCCATACAATCGATTGTTCCGATAAACGGATTTTGGTAGATAACTCCTGTAATTATATAGGTAGGAACGTGAAATTTTATAAGTGTTGCTATTTTTATATGCGAAATATCGATGTTGAAAATCATTGAGATGGCATAAATATTTCACATAGCTCCCATACAATCGATTATTCCGATAAGCGGATTTTGGGCTATAAGTCCTGTAATTAAACACATAGGAACGCGAAATTTTGGAAGCATCGCTATTTTTATATGTAAAATATCGATGTTGAAAATCATTGAAATGGGATAAATATTTCACATAGCCCCCATACAATCGATTGTTCCGATAAACGGATTTTTCTAGATAACTCATGTAATTATATCGGTAGGAACGTGAAATTTCGTAAATGTTGCTATTTTAGAATGTGGAATGTCGATGTTAAAAATCAATGAAATTGGACCAATATAACACATCGTCCCCATATAATCGATAGCTCCGATAATTTCGGTATGAGCTAAAGTTAAATTCACACAGGCTGTACTGGGGATCAAACAGTGAAAATCGTGACGCTTATTCATGAAAGGTATTTAGCCTTCGGCACAGCCGAAGACAGCTTTCCTTACTTGTTAATTTTCAAATCGTAGTTATCGGAGTTTGTACTAATAGTTCTCGATACGACCATGAATTACGTTTTTTGCACGTTTAATTTAAGTTTGTTTATGCATATGCTATAGCAAATTGTACAATGTGTCAAGGTCCTCTTGCATCTTTGCCAACGCGCTCGGTAGGCTAGTGTCACTGATCGGTAAGAGAGTGTCGTCAGCAAACACTTTTATCTTACAGTGCTTTAGTGCCGCATTAATATAAACATTGAAAAGAATAGGAGCTAATACCGATCCTTGTGGAAGGCCAATGTCGACAGGTACACATCCAGAAGTAGACAAGCCTATAACGGTTTGTTTTTTTTTGGTCTGTAAGAAAACTATGAAAAGTTGAGTACGGTATTTTTTATGCCGATTCATTCTAGTTTATTTAGCATGCTTTCCCTGTGAATGGTTTCAAAGGTTCTTTTAAGGTCAATAAACACAGCTAAGACGATCAAGCCCTTATTTCCATTGGGAAATTACAAAGTTTAGCGCTGTTTCGCCTGAGTGATCAGCTCTGAAGCCTGATTGTTCGTTTATGATTATGCCATTTGACTCAATATAATGTAAGAGTTGGGTTTTAACTACCATTTCCATGATTTTTCTAAGCTGGACAGGGTGTTAATAGACCTAAGCTCCTCTGCTTTGATGGTATTTTTCACCTTCTTAATTGGAACTATGGTAGATATTTTCCATACATTCGGTACTGTTCTAGATAGAAGACAAGCATTCACAAGCCTTGCATAAAAGTGTCCCATATGCACCACTGAGTCTTTAATCGCGCCCTCAGATTGTAGCTTTCTCCCGCCGACTTTTCTTTTGATTTTGACAATTTGTATAATTTCATCAGTAGAGACTGTGTGAAACTTAAAAGTGTCTTGAGGGTTCGTCAAAGGCGTTGTTCATACTCTATCATATCTATATTTCGGTCAAGTTCAATAATTCGGTCTACACAGAAATTGTTGAGGTTTTCGGCGATATCTTCAGGTACCACGAAATAAATCCCAAATGAAATAAGTCCCAAAAAAATGAAATAAGTCCCAAATATTTTCCATACAAATGGACTTATTTCATAATGAAATAACTCCCAATGCGTTGGGACTTATTTCATAAAATTTTGTTGGAAATTATTTCATAATGAAATAACTCCCAACGGGATTTCGTTGGGACTTATTTCCTTTCTCTTAAAACTACAATTTATTATTTTTTACCATTGGGATTTATTTCATTTTCATTGGGACTTATTTCATTTCTCTTAAAATTGCAATTTAACAAGCTTTCACGTTTTTGTAACTGTTTCTATAACTGTTGTCAGGTAAGATTTTAGCAAAACAACCAACAGTCTTATTACATCGAAAGTTTTTGCGGCATCTCCGAAGACTGTAACTGATATTGTTGTGTCAATATGTTCCAAAAAGAACATATTTTCAATAACTTTGGACAACAACAATAAAAAGATTTTGATCGATGACACATTTTCAATTGTACCGCTGGAGTGTTTTAAACAGTTGATTTTGATCGCCAAAAGGTCCTTTTGGTTCAAATATTGGCCGATAACTTAGATATCGACCGATAACTTTAAAATCGGTTGAGTTATCGGAATAATCGATATCTTAAATTTAAATTTAACCCTAGTTCGGCCGACGATTTTTATACCCAGTGTACTAGTACTAGTACAAGGGTATATTAACTTTGTTCACATAACGGCTGTTTGTAACGGTACAAAATAATCGAGATAGATATAGAGTTCCATATATGAAAGTTCTTAGGATTAAAAGAGGAGTTGATTAAGGCATGTCCGTCCGTCTGTCCGTCTGTCCGTCCGTGTACACGATAATTTGACTAAAAATTGAGATATTTGCATGACATTTTTTTCACAGGTTACTTTCTGGCCAAGGTAGGTTGCTATTGAAAATGGGCGAAATCGGATGATAACCACGCCCTCTTTTTCGATATCGAAAATTTCGAAAATCACACAAATTGACTTATCTCGGCAGCTGAAATGGTTAAAATGATATAATTTTATAGGTGAATCCCCCTGGTCATTCTCTTATGATTTTTCCATAAATTTTTTATAGTGGGCGTGGCACCGCCCAATTTTAAGGGAGGCGTTTTTGAAAATTTTACTGGTCGTAATTTTTAAACTGATTACGATAGAACGATGGAATTCGGCACAACGCATACTAGTATCGTTGGGAGTATACCTGATGAAACTGGATAAAATCGCCCTTCAACCACGCCCACTTTCGATATCGAAAATTTCGAAAATCACACAAATTGACATATCTCGGCAGCTGAAATGGCTAAAATGATATAATTTTATAGGTGAATCCCCCTGGTCATTCTCTTATTATTTTTTCATAAATTTTTTAGAGTGGGCGTGGCACCGCCCACTTTTAAGGGAGGCGTCTTTGAAAATTTGACTGGTCGTAACTCTTAAACAGATTACGATAGAACGATGCAATTCGGCACAAAGCATACTAGTATCGTTGGGAGTATACCTGATGAAAGTGGATAAAATCGCCCTTCAACCACGCCCACTTTCGATATCGAAAATTTCGAAAATCACACAAATTGACATATCTCGGCAGCTGAAATGGCTAAAATGATATAATTTTATAGGTGAATCCCCCTGGTCATTCTCTTATTATTTTTTCATAAATTTTTTATAGTGGGCGTGGCACCGCCCACTTTTAAGGAAGGCATTTTTGAAAATTTGACTGGTCGTAACTTTCAAACTGATTACGATAGAACGATGGAATTTGGCAAAAAGCATACTAGTATCGTTGGGAGTATACCTGATGAAAATGGATAAAATCGCCCTCCAACCATGCCCACTTTCGATATCGAAAATCACATAAATTGACATAATTCGCTAACGGAAATGGGTAAAATTATATAATTTTATAGGTTAATCCCCATGGTCATTATATAATGATTTTCGATAAATTTTCTAAAGTGGGCGTGGCCCCGCTAATACCCCACCTTTTGCTCCTCGAGATTCAATCTTCTGAGATATACTGGACAATCCCTGCTAAAAGCGTTATGCTCAACATTGAAACTAAATCCGAACTTTGTATTAGCATCGCAGCAATTGCCGCATATTTCTTTCTCGCTACTATCAGTGCAACTGTCATACATATGCTCACTAGAGCTTGTAAAAATCGAATATTCGAATTATTTCGATTTTCAAAATTCGATTAGTCAAATTCGAATAATCGTCCATCGCCGATTATTCGAATAATCACTCGCTGTCGACTATTCTAATTACCGATTTTTGAAAATCGTTTCCACATAATTCCATCAAAAACTGATAGCATCCTTCAAGGAAGTTTTTAATAGGAATTATTAAGCAAGAACATCAATAAACACAGTTTAACAGCACATTGAATGTAGGAAACTTGCTTACCTTCTTGCATTTCATATAAAACTAAAAATCTCACTCCTAACTTATTCTTCTAGCACTCCTTCTAAAAGAAGAGCAATTTTAAAACTAAAAAAAAATTTGTGTTTATGTCATTGATCGAGTAATCAATTTTAATAGAACTCGAATAATCGTTGAGTTGCGATTATTCGAATAATCTAAAAAATTGAACTAATCGAAGAGTGAAAATCGATTTTCAATCTGACCAAAATCGAAAATCGAATGTTCAAATATTTGATTAATCTTGCACACTGGCAAGAGCTGACTTAACTTTTTCTTTTTCCGCAACACTGTCAGTATTGATCAACAGCCTGTTTATTTTTAGGTTTAACAATTATAGGAGGAACTCCTTTTAATTTACCAGCATACGTTTCAGGCACATTGGTACTTTTTGATCACAACCTTCTTAACTTCATTTGGGATATCATCTTTTTGTTTACGCAGCTCGCTAGTAGCTTCACTAATTTTTTCCATTGGCTCTTTGTTGTTCTTACAAAGTGCCTCTACTTTTTTTATAACAGCTAGCTTTTCGTTATTTGCCTTCTTAATGCAGTCCACTAACTTTTCCACTAACTTTTTCCTACCCTATTTTAATTGGCATTAAGCAACCGCTGCGTTTGAGATGAGCAAGGCAACAACTATTTAACGTTTGTATATACATGTGTATTTACTTGGATGTGTATTTATTTTGCTTATAAGCTGTATTAATTATTGCAGAAAATTATTTCACAATTTGATAAGTTAATAACACATTTGTTTGCTTTTTTAACACTTTGAGGGCTAAACTATATTAACTAGGATCGCCCGTGGTCGAAATTCGACCATCTTAAATTTTCTTCAACTCTCTCTTAAATACATATCTTCTGTTCACAACAAATCCAAGTAAGTGGCTCCCCCGTGACAAATGCAAATTTGGATAAAGTGATACCATACATTAGGGTGGTGCAGCAAAGTAGTACAACAGAATAGCTGACGACAATACATTAGGATATATCTACAACAGATTTATATGCACAAAAACCCGGTATGGGCTTTTAATATTTCGATATATAATGGTACTTTTTATCGTAAACTGGTGGAATTGTACTTGTAAAAATACCATATCGTTAAAAATATAAACTTTTTAATTGACAAAAAACTAAATATAGAAGTGCTCTGCGAAAAACCTTGGATTATGTGAATTATGTGTATGATGATGGTGGCGAGGATGCAATGATATTTACATGATTTGGTACAATGAAGGCAAGTGGCAGCTGCCTGGATCGCTGTATACTTATGTACGTTCATGTGAGGGTAATGAGCGCGAAAAGTGGTGGGAGTGGTTTTCGAATCGCAGAGTTTTTGCGGGAGAGTGTTTGTCGTAGTTTCGATGACTGTGCAATTTGCAAGTTACCGTTTTTTCTCCTTGCTTCACGCATACATATCTATATATATATGATGTTTGGGAATTTAAGTTTACAATTCTGGTGTTGCGAACAAAATTTTTAATTCTATATAACTAACTTCACTTTTTAGTTTGAAAAATACATTTTCTGCTTAGAAAATATACTTTTCCAATATTTTTCACCTTTAAAAATTACATATGTAAAAAAAAATAAATGGAAAAAGCTTAGCACATCAAAATATAAAAGTAGAAAAGGTGTTTTCATACAAAAAAGTGGAGTTACTCATGTAAAACGGTACTTTAATCAAAGTTCGTATGGTATTTCCCTCGAAAAAAATGCGATTAGTCCAGGGTTAATCGCAGAGGAATAATAGACTACTATTTTTTTAGTCTCTTTTAGATGAAATAAATTGGTCGCATTTGTTCAAGCATGTCCCATGAAGAGATTAATTATACCCTTTTTATGCCAGAATGGGTATAAATGTTACTTCTTGCAGCACTCCTGACTTCGATTCTCGGCGAAGGCAAAAATTTAAAAACGTGTTTTTAATTTTTATGTTTTAAAGCGAGGAAAACTAAAAAAATCAGAGTTCTGACAATCGAGGTGTCTACCATGACGCCAGCAACTACTTATACTTGTCAGCGTCTAATTGCAGTTTTGCTCTAAATGAGACAATTGGGGATATTTTTCTGGCCAATCTTCAGCTGTATGAAAAGAATATTTTCTGCTTATAAAACATACTTTTAACCCCCTAAAAATTTCATAAATGTAGTAAAGTAGTACAACAGAGTTGTGGTATTAATATATAATACATGCACCAACTGAAATTATTATGTTTCGGCTTGTAGTAATGCTACAGATTTTTTTAACAACATTTGAAAGCTGAGTTGAATTTTGTGAAGTGAGCCACTTTTTTTCGAAGTTGTACTATCTTTCTGATACTTTTTTGTATGGTTCACAACAACAAGAAAAAAATACGTTTGGGCCAGTTTTTCGAAATTCGAATTATTTTCAAATTATAGCTATCAACACTTTTCGAAATTCCTCACTTTTTGATGATTTTCTCACGATTGGTCAAACCGATTTTGCTAATTTTTATATATAATATATAAATATATATAAAAGACAAAAGACATTATTCGCAATGTTTAACTTCTCCATCGTGGTAGATGGCGCTTTTGTATCATGTTGTTGGGCATTCCATTAGTAACTATTAGCAAAAAAAAATTTTTGGCACTTTAAGGGGGCGGGAGTTATTTACATTTTTGTACAGACGTAGTAAATTTTTTATATGAAATTTTTTTCTCTACGTACTGTGTACTATGAAGGTAAAAATAACTTCCGCTCCCTTTTGCTAATAGTTACTAATGGAATGCCCAACAACATCATACAAAAGCGCTATCTGACCACGATGGAGAAGTTGAAAATTGCGAAAAATGTTTGCAAAAAATTTTTTTTTGCAAAATTTTGATATTCATTTGGTAGAAGATACCATTTTTGATATATATTTAAAAAATTTGCAAAATCGGTTTGACCAATCGTGAGAAAATCATCAAAAAGTGAAGAAATTCGAAAAGTATTGATAGCTATAACTTTGAAAATAATTCGAATTTCGAAAAATTGTTATATACTTTCATCAAAATACATGGCCGTCGAAAAAATTGTAGGTGGCTCAGTTCACAAAATTCAAGTCGGCTAATAACTCCTGCTTTACATTCCTGTGCTTGAATTTTAATATTTTTCTTTTAAACAAATTTTTTAAATTTTTTTTTTTGAAAATTACAATTTGATGTTGGGCTCAAAATTTTTAATTCTATATAACTAACTTCTCTTTTTTGTATGAAAAATACATTTTCTGCTTAGAAGATATACTTTTCCAATATTTTATTTCTCTAAAAATTTCATAAGTAAAAAAACTATTTAAAAATCAAAAAAGCTTTGCACATTAAATTATCAAAGTAAAAAATGTGGTTTCATACAAAAAAGTGGAGTTACTTATGTAAAAAGGTGCATTAGTAAGAGTTCGTATGGTATTTCCCTGCAAAAAATACGATTAGTCCCGGATCAATCCAGAGGAAAAGTAGACTACTACTTTTTAGTCTCTTTTAGATGGAATAAATTGGTCCCATTTGTTCGAACATGTCCTATGAAGAGAGTAATTGTACCCCTTTTATGCCAGAATGGGTATAAATGTTTACTATTTGCAGGACACCTATATTCGATCCTCAGTGGAAGCAAAAATTGAAAACTGGAAACAGGAAAATTTAAAAAGAAATCAGAATTCTGTCAATTATACTTATAATTACAAAAAAAAAAAAAACTTATGGCGGCGATATACCAACAGGTTATCATAACCTCTAACGACATTTTTAGCCGAGCTTCTCTTTCCAACTTGTGGTGTGTTGCTTTTGAGTTTTTCCCACAAGTTGGCGGGACCTACAGTGTTTTGCCGACTCCGAACGGCACTTGCGAAGCAAATGAATTTTTTGCTGAGAAGCTTCTCATGGCAGATATACACCCGGAGAGTTTGCCAAACTACTGCCCGGGGGGACCCTGTTTAGAAAAATCGTTTTTCTAAATAATTTTTGATGTTACTTTTGCCGGGCATCGAACCGCCACGACTTGGTGCAGAAGGCCGAACACTTAACCGCTACACCACGGCGGCCGCCA